>JAODAL010016668.1:0-80003 GCA_025379985.1 Phyllomedusa bahiana | reverse complement strand
TCCTGAAATTCTTTTCTTTCCTTCGCCAAATTTTCTCGGCAAAAAATAACTTCATTCCAAATTACTTCGGTGAATCACGATAAAAAACAGCATTTCCAGCTCACAGACTGGGGGGTGCTGTAGAACATTGTACCATGCTTAAATATGCAGAGGGAGCTTGGTTGGCTTATACAATTTTGTTTTTTTGTAACACCACATACGCCCCCCGCCTTAGAATCCTTTCACTCTAAAATTCCCGGGCATTTAAGGGGGCAAAACTGACCAAACAACTGAAGGGGAATAAGCCGTAAAGTCATGGCATCACTGGGAAAAAACAAGCTGAAGCTCAATAAACTTTTAGTGCAGAGTGGGGAGGTGACGCGGCAGCAACAGACATGAGGTCAGACAGTGGCACAATGACTTTCGGGGTGGCAAAAACGGGAAAGGGGCCACAGAGTGGCAAAATGACACAGTGGGGGGGTCAGGGCAGCAGCAGCATGAGGCAGACAGTGGCACAAGACAAGTGTGTAGGACGGCATCACCCAGCAGCAGCATATGTCAGACAGTGCAAAATGAAAAGGTGTGTACACGCACAGCCACACAGCAGCAGAGGTCAGACATGGCACAATGACTTTCTGGAGGTGGCAAAAACGGGAGTAGGCCACAAGGAGACAATGACACAGTGTGGGGGTCAGGCGCAGCCCACACAGCATGGGGTCAGACAGGGGGCAAAGCCAAGTGTGTAGGTCACGGCAGCACCCCACACAGCATGGGGTCAACAGGGGCACAATGACACAGTGTGTGGGTCAGGGCACACCACCCAGCAGAGGGTCAGGCGGGGCACAATCACATTCTGGAGGGGGCAAAAGCGGGAGTGGGCCCACAGAGTGGGACAATGAAACAGTGTGGAGGTCCAGCAGCACCCACAGCAGCATGAGGTCGACAGGGCACACTGACAATGTGGGGTCACGGCAGCACAGCATGACTCAGACAGTGGCCAATAAATTTTTCGGGAGGGGAAAACTAGTAGGCCCAAGTGGCAAAAGACACAGGTGGGGGTGACGGGGGCAGCAGCATGACAGACAGTGGCACAATGACATTCGGAGGGGCAAAAACGGGAATAGGCCACAGATGGCATAAGACCAGTGACTGGGCACGGAGCCCACAGCGCAGCATGGGCAAAAAGTCACAATCACATCGGGAGGGGGGAAAAAACGGGATAGGCCACAAGGGGCACAATGACAAGAGTGGAGGTGACCAGCAGGAGCAACAGCATGAGGCAGAGAGGGCACAAGACACAGGTTTGGAATTCACAGCAGCACCACAGCAGCAGCATGAGGACAACAGTGGAAAAATGACAAGTGTGGAGGGGTTAATATCATCCCGGGTAAAGATGGTTGGGGGCAATGGAAAAACCCAAGCAGATGTGTGGGCATCGGGCCGGGAGGGGGCACCCAGAATAGGGGGCTGAGGCGGGGTATTTTGAACAAAGACTCTTTTTCTCCATTTTGGGGTGGGGGCTCATGGCTGATGTATCTGACCCCCTAAGGCATTGGTGTGTGGAAATCCTGGCCGATCCCCCCTGAATTCATTTACAAAGGTCAGTCGTTCCACTTTTCCCCCCGTGGACAAGCTTTTTCCCCTTGGGGTAACGATGGCCCCCCCGAAATTAAACACCGCTTTTATGCCACACTATTTGCCGGGGGGGACAGCTTCTCCACAAACAAACTTGGCAAGTTTGGGGCCCCAACACATCCATTTTGGGGCCTGCCGGGGTAAAAAAATTTTCCACAATCTTCAAACGGGGGTGGCCAATTGCTTTCCAATTTAGGCCACCACCTTGGTTGGGTTTATTTTTTTTTTTTTTTTTTTTTTTTTTTTTTTTTTTTTTTAACGGGGGGGGGGGGGGGGGGGGGGGGGGGGGGGGGGGGGCTCCAGGTCCGCGGGCCTGCGCGGGGCCGCTCCCCCTCCTCACAAAGGGGTAAAGGGGAAAGGGCGCTCATCAGTGACCCAAAACTTGGGGGTTCGCGGGATGGGGAGGGGGTACTGCTGGGACTCCCCCCCCCTTCCCCCCGGCGGGGCCCCCCGGGGGGAAAGGGGTAGTACGTGAGCGCTGAAGAACCCCCCCGGTCGGGCCCGCCGAGGGGGACATTTCCGGGGGCACAAGGGCAGCGGCCAACGGACTACGGGGGGAAAAACCCAAGTAAAAATTTAAAAAGTTTTCCCCCCCCCTTTCTTTTTTTTTCCCCCCCCGGGGGAAAAAAACCCCCCTTTTTGTTTTCCCCCTTTAAAGGGGTCCTGGTGGGGGCCCCAAAATTCACCCCTTTCTCCCGTCTAACGGGGTGTCCAAAACCCCAGGGCAACTCACCCAGCTGTTGGGCCCATCTTAAACGAGTGACCCCCGGGAGGGGCTCCCTGCCCCCCCATTCTCCACGTAAACTCCCCAGGGTGCTTGGGGGTCAACTGCCTCGCCCTTCCCATCTCCATCCCACCTCCTCCCTCCACCTCCTTTTTTTAAACCTGGGAAGAAAACCCCCTAAAAACCCCCCCAAAAATCAAAGCTTTGCCCAAATTTGTCCTCATCCCCTCCTTTTCAGCCCCCACCGGACTCATGGGGCCGTGAGATGAAGTCGCCACGGCCCCAGCCCCCCCTGCCCAGACAGATTTTTCACATCTTTTTCCCCGGGACATGAAGCAGGGAATGACGTTTTTTCACCCCTAAGCCCCTGGCGACTGACAAATAACCCCGCCCCCTCAAAAGGGGCCTCAACAAAGGGCAGTGTCACGCATGAGCGCCCCTGGCGAAAACAAAGTTCACAGGGGAGTTACTTCTGTTTTGCCGGGAACATCAAAAAATCGTTAATGGCCTTTCTCTGTTCATACAGTGGGCCCCCAACCCATGTGCAGGCGGGGAAATTTCCCAAACGGGGGGAAAAACACGCATATCAGAGTGTTTTGGGGGGGCCTTTCGGGCCCCCGAAAACCCTCGAGGGGGGTTTTCCCCTGGCTTTTACAATGGATAAATGCATGCCATTTCCGGGCCCATTTTCAGAATGTTCTAAATTCAGGGGGAAACTTCAAACCTTTTCACAAAAATTTTTTAAAACGTGGGCCCATGCGGGGCGCATGGCCCACCCCTCCTGGGTGCAGCGGGGAAAACCCCCAAATTTTTCCTCCCATTGTCCATCACCAGGGCCCGGATTTGCATTTGGCAGGGAAAAAACCACACTTTCGATTTTTTTTGAAATGACGCGGAGCATTTTTCCCCCTGTGTGACTTCGTTCCCCCCAGGAAAGCCGGGTTTAGAACTGGTGACACCGCTGTCCCTACACATGGGGGGAAAGATGGAGCAGAAACTTGTGGGGCTGAGATGGGGGGTGAGGAGGGGGAGGGACATTGGGGGCAGGAGCACATTTTGGAACAACGTGGGGGAGAAAGGGGGCCATCCCCGGGTCCAATTTTGTTGGTGTGCCGGCCCGGGAAGCACATTCCCCCAGGTGCCGTAAAGGACATGAAACGGCCCTAAACCGAAAAGTTCCAGTCCAAGGTCCGCACTGCTGTGCACCGGGGGGAACAAACCGATAAGCTCAAGGACGGGGCCCACCTTCTGTTCTACATTTTTTATGAATGCTGGTATTTGGCCTTTTTTGGGAAAAATAAATTACGGCTTGGAATTTTCCCACCCGGGCCCCGGCACAAGCCATTAGTTCCTGAAGGGTGCAGATTTCCCACCTTTTTTGGGGAAAGGGGGGGTATTTGCAGTACCAAAAAACTTGGACGGAGAAAGGGTTTCAGCTCCCTTGCCCCTTTAAAATGGTTGGACGCATACTTTTTTGCCCCTTTTTGAAAACGCCTCGTAAAACGACTGCGGCGCCCTGAACAGGAGAAAGACATCTGGACTGGGAGTTTATTTTCAAAGAAAAAACCCAGCCCCCTTCCCGAAAGGGGTTTTTTTAAAGTCTTGACGGGCTCCCAAAGGAAAGCGGCCCCGGGGCCCGCGGCTGCTCTGTTGCTGCGGCGGCGGGAGGGACCACCCCCTCTGAGCCACTTTTTCCCCCGGGCCCCCGGGGAGGGGTTACGCTGCATGTTTTGACCCCGGGGCCCCCGGGTCCCAAATTTTTTAGCTCCTGGCAACGTTTTTCATTTTCCTGCTTAAAGATTCTACATATCCCCCTATTCGGCTCCCCCGGTGTTTGGGCAAAGAACCCCAAACCCCAACCAATTTAACAGATTTTCCCCGCCAACGCTCGCCCCTGATGACTACTGCCCCCCGCTCCCCCTCGCTGAGCCCCGTGCCCCCTTTTTGGAACGCAAAGGGGTTTTTTTTTTCCCCCCTGGCCGTTTGGGGCCCCCGGGACCTTACACTGCGAGCCTATCCCCCCCGGGGACCCCCCCACGCCCTTCCCCACCCCCCCATCCCCCCTTGGGCCTGCGCCGCTGCCTGACGCCCAACTGACCCCCTTTTCTTCTGACAAGAGGAAGCCCTTGCCTCCCCCCCGGCCCCCAAGTGAAATGGGTTTACATAAACATTATTTTGTTTCATCGTCACTCTTCCTCATCCCCGGTTTTGGGTATGCAGGGGCTGACCCCTCAAAAACATGACCTCCTCCCATGCCACCCTCAACACTATTTTTTGGGCCGCCTACGCAAGAAGCAGGGGATATTGGCCCCTTTATCTTCGCTCCAATACCCTGCTGACGCCCCCTCAAATTGTTCATCCTCGCTATATAGTGACGCTGAGCCCAGACCACATATAGATCTCGGGCTGGGGAACCCGGGAATGGGACGAGGCGGGTTGAGGACGGGTGGGGGCTGCTAAACCCCCCCCGGGGCCTTCCCAACAAAGGGATTTGGGTGTCTGACTTCCCCCCCCGACCTTGGCTGGGTTGTCAGATGTCATCGGGGAAAATGGATGACCTAGTCAACCAATAAAAAACCCTTTGGGGTTCAAGTCATAAAACGCCGCTAGTTTGACAGCGGAAAATTTGTGGCCCCCACCGAGTGACCCCACGGGGGGGGGCGGACACCCCCCTTGCGGTCCCGGGCGACCGGGCCAAAAATTTTTGTGCCTCTGCCACCCCAGGTGAAGACCTGCCGCCTCTTGTCTGACATACTGTTTTTTTCTAAAATGAAACAGACACTTTTTTGATGAAGATATCTTTTATATAAATAAATACCACCCGTATTTACGCCAAATAAACCCATTAACAAGCTTGGAAACCCCTTGGAATAAATTGCCCCTCCACAAATGGGCGGGAAAAATTTTGACTTGTATGGGCCCTTTTTAAAAACTCTGGGGATTTTACTGAATGTAAAAGCCCAAACAGGCTTTAAATTTAAACCCTTTGTTATGAATTATGCACAGAATTTCTTCTGTTGGGGGTGAAAAACAAAATTTCTTTTTCTGAGTACAATGCAGAACAACCTTAATTAAACCCCTGGATGTAAATTGCCCCAAAAAAAATTGAGGGAACCATAAACTACCCAGCCCTTTTTAGCATGTTACAATTGGGGTGGGTTTTCCCACGCCACACAAAATAAAATTGTAAAATTTAAACCCTTTTTTGGAATTAGGGTACAGGGGAAAAAAGTAATTTTTTGGCGGTTTAAAATGGCCGGGGTTTTTTGGAGTCACCCCAGCTAAAAACAACGCTTAATTAACCCCTGGATGTAAATTGCGCCCCAAAAAATTGAGCCACCACAAACTAGTAGCTTTTTTTAGCGGTTACAATGCGGGTTTTTTACGCCACACAACAAGAGAAAAAAATTGAAAATTTAACCCTTTTCTTGAAAATTTTGCTACAGGAAAAATGTATATATTTTGGCGTTGAAAATGACGGTTTCTTGGGAAACACCACACTGAAAAACAACCTTAATTAAACCCCCGGGATGTAAAATTTCGCCACAAAAATTTTAGCCACCCCCAAACTATAGCTTTGTAGCGTGTTACAATGCGGGGGGGTTTTTTTAAAGCTACACAACAAAGATAAAATTGTTAAATTTAAACCTCGCTTGTTTAATTATGCTGCCCGGAAAAAAAGATTATTTTGGCGTTTGAAAAAGACGGTTTTTTTGGATTTACCACAGCGAAAAACAACGGGGTTAATTAACCCCTGGGATGTAAATTGGGGCCAAAAAATTTTAGCCACCCCAAACTAGTAACTTTGTACGTGTTTAAAGCCCCGGTTTTTTTTCGCAACACAACAAAAGATAAAATTGTAATTAACCTTTGCTTGTGAATTATGCTACGGAAAAATGTATATATTTTGGCGGGGAAAATTTAAAGGTTTTTTTGGGGTCCCCCACACTGAAAAACAAAGCTTTTTTAACCCCTGGAGTAAATTGGCCAAAGAAATTTAGCCACCCCCAAACTAGAAACTTTGTAGCGTGTTACAATGCGGGGGTTTTTTACGCCAACAACAAAGAAAAAATTGTAATTAACCTTTCTTGTGAATTAAAGCTACAGGGAAAAAATTTTTATATTTTGGGCTTTTAAAATGAAAGGTTTCTGGGAACACCACAGCGAAAAAAATGCTTTAAATTTAAACCCCGGATTTTAAAATTTGGGGCCAAAAAATTGACCACCACAAAAATAGTACTTTGTAGCGTTTTTACAATTGGGGTTTTTTTTACGCTACACAACAAAAGATAAATTTTTTAATTAACCTTTGCTTGTGAATTATGCTACAGGAAAAATCTAATTTTAAATTTTTGGGGTTTAAAAAAGAAAGGGTTTTTGGGATCACCACCGCAAAAAAAAAACGCTTAATTTAAACCCCTGATGGAAATTTCGGGAAACAATTGAGCCCCCACAAACTATTTGCTTTTTTAGCGTGTTTTTCAATGGCTTTTTTTTACGCTACACAACAAAGATAAAATTTGGGAAAATTAAAAACCCTTTGCTTGTGAATTTTGCTACAGAAAAAACTATATAATTTTTTTGGGGGGTTGAAAATGACGGTTTTCTTGGGAACACCACAGCTGAAAACAACCTTAATTAACCACTGGGTGTAAATTTCGGCAAAAAATTTACCACCACAAACCCAGTAACTTTGTAGCGTATTACAAGGGGTTTTTTTTCGCTACACAAAAAAAAAAAGATAAAATTTTAATTAACCCCTTTGCTTTTTGAATTTTTGCTTTCAGGAAAAATGTTTTAAAATTTGGCGTTTAAAATGCCCGTTTCTTTGGGGCCTTTCAGCTGAATAAAACCCTTTAAATTAAACCCCCGATGTTTAAAATTTCGGGCCCAAAAAAATTTAGCAGCCCAAAAAAGAAGTGTATTTGTATTGAAAAAACCCGTTTTTTCTTTAAAAGAATTCAAAAGGAACTGGTTTTTATCCCCCTTTGGGGTATTTAATTTTGCGTGAGGGAGATAGGATTTTTAAAAATAAAATGCAGCCAGTTGAACGCACCCCTGGAAATTTTAGATCCAAAACCCAAAAAATCAGAAAAGAAAAGTTAAGAGAAGCAGTCCTGAACAACTGAGACACCCCACAAAAAAACGCTGTATTTAAAAAACAGTTTTTTCATAAAAAATCAGCCCCCGGGGACCCTTCCCCGATAAATACGTGAGAGCGGAAAGACTCCCAGCCCCGCCCACTTATTAGTGGTGACGTCACAGAATCCCGCCCGGGCCCCCTATTTTGGGTTATCTCTGCACATGTCATGCAGGGTAAAGCCCTTCTTTTCCCCCCAGAGGCTTTGCCCCATGTAGCGCCATTTTGGGTCCCCACCCCTTTTATCAATCAAAAGCACACGTCGATCACCCGAAGTCACCCCCAAACCCTTTTGACTTCCCTTTAGAACCGAAGTTTTCCGAAATTCTAAACGAATTCCACTTTGTTAGAATCAATTCGCCCCTCTCTAATTAAAATTTAAATTGGGTCTCTGGGGGGTTTTCATTGAAAAAAATTTTTTGCGACAAAAAAAAAAACCCCCGAAAAAGCGCCAAAAAAAAAGCGCCAAAAAACGTCCGGCCCCTTTCCATAACTCCCCGTAGTAAATTTTTCTGCCCTGCTCTGGCGTTTTTTAAGCATGTTTTCAAAATTTCGACCATTTAAAAAAAAAACGAAACAAAAAAGAACTCCCGTGTAGACGCAGACGTTTTTTCATTAGAAAAACTATGGAATGATTTTCAGTCCCCTTTTTTTCCCCGTTTTTAGAAAATTAAAAAAAAGCCCAAAAAAAGGACCCTTTTTCTGTTCATGTAAAATAGCCTAAGACAAAACAAGAGGCAACGCAGACAGAAAAAATTTTCTTAAAGGAGGGCCCCGAAGACATTTTTATCCACTGGAAATAAACAGTGAAGATTTCTGTCTGATGACAGCAAGAAGGGATTTTGAAATACATGACAGATTTGCATGGACATACTATACAGTAGAGTAGAATTAAATCATTACACTTAGAGGATGGTCATCCTGCTTTTAACTTCATAGCAAATATTTAAAGGGGTGTTTTGGGACCTATTCATGTTTGTTGGCCATCCGGGGAGATTTAAAAAAGAAAATAAAACTCATACTTACCTCCCAGAAGGTTTCCTTCACTTCCTGCTGCCAGCCCGTTTATAGAATTATAAACGGGATAAGCGGGAAATTTTAGAACTTCATCCCCACCCTACAAACTGCCCTAATTTTCCCGGGCCAAAAAAGGTGATGAAAGGACGGCAGCTGGAGAAAAGGAGAATCCCGGGAGGTAATAAAGGTTTATTTTTTAATTTTTTTTTTTAAAACCCCCCAAAAACCAACAAGTATGAAAAGGCCCAACACCCCCCTTTTAAATAACAAACATGACTAAAAAAATGTTAAAATTTTTTGAACATTCTTTTAAAGCATAAAACAAACCTCCAAAAAAAATTAAAATAACTTATTTATTTTATTTAATATGTTTTTCCAGATATGTACAAGAAAAATTATGGAATCTCTCAATGTTGAGGAAAAATATATATCAATACTAGCCAGCCCAAGTCTTAAAATGTAAATTAATCTGAAGTTAAGAGAAAATATTTATAGACCTTTCTGAGCTGTTACACTTGGCTATTTGAAAGAAAAAATAGCCCCCAAGAAAAGAGTTGTCTATTAAAACAATGTAAAGAATTATAAAATGTTTTTAAACAGAAAAACAAGGACAAAAAGGTTTGGGAAAAGATACTGGTTTTTTTGCCATTTAAAATTTTTTGTTAAATTGTGCTAATAAACACAGAATGTAAAATACAGAACAAAACAGATGAAGACAAATTGGCAGAAATAGGAGTTGATGTGTGTGAAAGAAATTGACTGATAGAAATAAGATTTGCATATAGAAAATTCAAAAAATAACCAACACTAAGCCCTAAAAAGGAGAAAAACCCAAAGGGTTTTGTTTGGTTTAAAAAAATGCAAACCATGGGGGATTTGGGGGGTTTTTTTTTTAAAAAAAAAATGAAATTCAGTTTAAAGACCATAAATTTTCATTTGGACTTCGGGTCATAGCCAGAACTGTAAAAGATGACAAAAAAACAAAGCAACGCTCCCCTTTATTTAATTACTGGAGGGTTAATTTGAAAAAAAGGACCCCAAAAATATGACAATCCTTTAAAAACCCTTTCAGTCAAGGCAAGGGTTGGGACACTTTTTTTATTCATTGATAGGGAAAAGGGGTGATGAAAACATTTTTAGAATAAAAAAATCAAAAAAAAAAGACAAAAACTGTTTTTTTCGGGAAAAAAAATATTAACTTAATGACATGGCCAACAAACAGTCCGCATTTTTATCTGATCAAAAATTGATTATAAAAATGAGAAGGCTCCATCTTGCTGTCCAAGAAAGTTGGAACCAGCCTAATGTGTAAGATTTTTTTTTTAAAAAATTAAATTTAAAACCCTTAAAAACCAATGATGTACAGGGTACAACAAAGGAACCCAAATAGTATGGGAAAGGGCTTACTGATTTCCCCCCCCAAGACAAACCCGATACAGCTGGGAAAACCCGCGCTAACTCAGAGATCAGAGCTGACTCCGATCTCTGCAGTCTATCCATTGAGACGACATGGTGTGCACTGTCCCTGCCCCCTTGATCGGCCTCCACACGACATAATCACGGGGGGTTTCCCAAGTTGCTGGGCAACAGAAGCCTAACGAAAGCTTTCAAGGCTGCCATCTTATTGCTCCTTTGACTTCTTACCATAAGCATCGTTATACACCCTTTTGTATTATACACATAATGCAAACTAGTGTACTGATGATCATGCCATCTAGTGGTCAAGTATCCTAGTGGGACTAAATGGATAAGCAAAAAAAGTTTTAAAAATATAAAAAATATTAAGTTCAAATCACCCCTCTTTTGTCAATTAAAAAAATTAAAAAGTTACACATAATTGGTATAGTCGCATCCATAAAAGTCCAATCTATTTAAATCTAACATCGTTTATCCCGTACGGTAAACATCGTGCAAGAAAAAAAACTCCCAATGTCAAATTTTTTGGGTTATTTTGAGTCCCCAAAAAATTGGAATAAAAAGTGATCAAAAATCAGTAGCAATAAAAAGTACACTTCAGCCCTCAAAAAACACACATTTATTCAAGTCCATAGGTGGAAAAACAAAAAAGTTATTGGTTGCAGAGAATGTTTTTATTATTCTAAAAGTACTAAACATATCAAAAACCCTACATTTGGTATTCTAGGAATTGTATCAACCTGCAAAATACAAATAACACATCATTTATGCCAAAGAGTGAATGCCGTAAAAACAACATCCCTGCAAACATTGCACAAGTAGTTTTTTTTTTACATTCCATGCCAGTTAAAAAAAAATTTGGGTTTCCCAATATAGCCTTTGGTATGGTCAATTACACTATTAGAAAGTACATTTTATCTTACAAAATAAAAGCCCTCATATCTCTATGTAGATAAAAAAAATAAAAAGGTATGGCTCTTGGAAGGCGAGGAGGGGAAAAAAAAAAACATGGCAAAAAAAAAAACGCTTGGTCCTTAGAGGATTAAAGACCATGCTTTAAAGAATTCAGGCATCAAGAAAGCCGACGGGAGTAGCAAAGTACTGAGATTTTTTTTTATGATTCCATCATTTTGGAACTTGATGTTCAAACCAAAAATCAACATATATAGAAATAAAATAAATAAATAAAAAAAAGTTGAGGGAAAAGCTGTAGAGTCAATTAATCTTGACTAAGAATGATCAACAAAAAAAATCTCAATTAGTACTTTGTTGTTCCTCAGTGGGCTTTTATGATTTGTATTTACTGAAATGTAAAAAATATATACAAGTAAAAAACTAAGGTATTCACACAGAGTGCTACTCATCCCCTACATTGACCAGTGCATACAGTGGTGGCCAAAAGTATTGGCACGCCTGCAATTCTGTCAGATAATACTCAGTTTCTTCCGGAAAATGATTGCAATAACAAATTCTTTGGTATTATTATCTTCATTTAATTTGTCTTCAATGGAAAACCACAAAAAAATTGTCATAAGGCCATATTGGGTATAATTCCACAGCAAACCTAAAAAAGGGGGTGGACAAAAGTATTGGCACTGTTTGAAAAATCATGTGATGCTTCTCTAATTTGTGTAATTAACAGCACCTGTAACTTACCTGTGGCACCTAACAGGTGTTTGCAATAACTAAATCACACTTGCAGCCAGTTGACATGGATTAAAGTTGACTCAACCTCTGTCCTGTGTCATTGTGTGGACCACATTGAGCATGGAGAAAAGATAGAAGACCAAAGAACTGTCTGAGGACTTGAGAATCCAAATTGTAATCAAGCATGAGCAATCTCAAGGCTAGAAGTCCATCTCCAAAGACCTGAATGTTCCTGTTTTCTACCGTGCGCAGTGTCCTCAAAAGTTTAAAGCCCATGGCACTGTGGCTAACCTCCCTAGATATGGACGGAAAAGAAAAATTGACGAGAATTTCAACGCAAGATTGTGCGGATGGTGGATAAAGAACCTCGACTAACATCCAAACAAGTTCAAGCTGCCCTGCAGTCCGAGGGTACAACAGTGTCAACCCGTACCATCCATCGGAGTCTGAATGAAAAGGGACTGTATGGTAGGATACCCAGGAAGACCCCACTTCTTACCCCGAGACATAAAAAAGCCAGGCTGGAGTTTGCCCAAACTTACCTGAGAAAGCCTAAAATGTTATGGAAGAATGTTCTCTGGTCAGATGAGACAAAAGTAGATCTTTTTGGGAAAAAGGCATCAACATATAGTTTACATGAAAAAAAAGAGGCATTAAAAGAAAATAACACTGTCCCTACAGTCAACATTGCGGATGTTCCCTGATGTTTAGGGTTGCTTTGCTGCCTCTGGCACTGGACTGCTTGACCGTGTGCATGGCATTATTTAGTCTCAAGACTACCAACGAATTTTGAAGCATAATGTAGGGCCCAGTGTGAGAAAGCTGGGTCTCCCTCAGAGGTCATGGGTCTTCCAGCAGGACAATGACCCAAAACACACTTCAAAAAGCACTAGAAAATGATTTGAGAGAAAGCACGGGAGACTTCTAAAGTGGCCAGCAATGAGTCCAGACCTGAATCCCATAGAACACCTGTGGAGAGATCTCAAAATGGCAGTTTGGCACCCTTCAAATCTCAGGGACCTGGAGCAGTTTGCCAAAGAAGAATGGTCTAAAATTCCAGCAGAGCAGTGTAAGAAACCCATTGATGGTTACCGGAAGTGGCTGTTCGCAGTTATTTTGGCTAAAGGTTGTGCTACCAAGCATTAGGCTGAGGGTGCCATTACTTTTGTCCGGCCCATTTTTTAAATTTTGGGTGAAATGATCAATGATTTGATTTTTGTTTCATTCTGTTTTGTGTTTTTTCATTGCAAGCAAAATAAATGAATATATTAATACCAAAGGATTTGTGATTGCAATCATTTTCAGGAATAAACTGAGTATTAGCTGACAGAATTGCAGGGGTGCCAATACTTTTGGCCACCACTGTAATAATACATCACAGCACAGTGCATATAGTCAAGGATTCAGTCTTATTAGCAGCATTCAATATAGATAATATTTAGCACATAGCATATCTTTATATCCCATAAATACCTGATAAAAGAATCACTTGAAAGCTGAAGGGAGAATACACAAACCCTGACGTGCGTTTCGCCTGCGCATTTTCACCCTTTGATATTCTCCACTTGATCTGAAAAAACATATGGCAATAATTAAAATAATTTATTTGAAGTTGATTTAGGCGTGTTAAACTAAGGCAGAACATGCAGCTATTAAACAAACATTTTGTGTCGTATGTGTGATTTGTGTATTTGCTATAAAGTAAAAATTCATCATCCTTGTTCATAGTGATTTTATAGTTTTTGCCAGGGGCTTATGAACGATAACTTTTAATTATTGAAACTAAAATACTCCTTTAACTGTAGATGATAGAAAACTAAATACATTTTTTAGACTTACTTGCTGAGAGAAAGTCATTGAAAAATAGATCACTATATTTTTTGTTTATCCAGTTCCAATTAAGTATGTCAATTTGTTTCTGGCCTTTTTATAATCGCTATGTCATCTAATCACAATATTGTGGTAAGAGTAGATGTAAAAGATTCTGTGGTAAATTTGTTCTTAACTTTACTATCTGTTTCTTATAATGCTGCTTCCATGACCTTCTGCACTAGAACTTGAAAAATCTCCATATGGAATTGAACATCTGTTCTGCAGTTTAATATGAGAAGTACTGTGACAAATTATCTTAGTATTTACAGGACATGTCCTCATATGTGCCACATCTGCAAATAAACATCTAGCATCCCTTACAGTATATGCAGGTCATGGTTCCACAGCACAATATTTGTACTGAAGCTATGCATGTAAATGAAGCAATGTCACATGGTGTCTTTTTTTCATATTTATTTTTTCAATGGTAATAGATGCTGCAATTCACACCACATTTTACAGTGTTTTTCCTAATCATTCCTAATTCCAAATCATCAATGTGTAAAAAAAGAAATCATAAATGGCTGTCACTTTTTCCGTGTGTATTCACCATGAATATATGTGATGGGATCTAAGATGTAGATTAGCCATGTATAATATGTCGTGTGAATTTAGCCTTAAAGTGACTATCAAATCTGATGCATCTAAAAATTGATAAATCCATAAGGGTATGTTCACACAAAGTGCATAAATTTACTATTTTCCACAAGAAATTTGCATACAAGAAGTATGCAGCATAGTATAACAACAGCAATGGGGATGAGATTTTTTTTTCTTTTACCATGCGCTAAAATCTGCATACAGTCCACTGGTTTGGTGATATCATCAAGGTCTGCTAAATAGCTAATTAGATTAGAAAAGCTGTTGGATGGTTGTCAGTAGCATAGAAATGAATCAGTCCACGAGTTAGTGATAAATGGTGGTTGCACTGATGGCTATATTTTAACTTGCAGAGTATTTTTCTTTCTTAAATGGACTATATCCAGCTTTCTGCTCTCTGCTCTCTGGCAAGGTTAAAATACCTAAATCATCAGTTTCTCCTTGTTAACAGGTTATTCAATTTATTTGAATTTTATTACTAAGGGTGTCATACCATTTACAGATACAGAAGAATAAATACGTTTAACACAATTTTTTTCAGAGCGGTCACTGCACTCTGGCCAGAGACCTGGATATGTGCCTAAAATTCTACCAAAGTTGAATTCTGCAAAAGTGACTGTTAGCTTTTCTTCTGTTTCAAAATCAGTGCTAGCGGTATATCAATCAGTATTCAGTGGATCTTCTTAAAAGCATTTTATTATATCATTTGTGATGCATTTGGTCATGCATTTGTTTCATTCAAACATTAGCATATACAAATTATTTACAGCACCTGAGAGCCAGATTTCAATCTTTACATTTCACGTCTTTCAATCGAAACTTACAGTCCTCCTGTGTACGATGGGCTATCTCAGACTCCACATCTCTCAGTAAGCTCCGCTGTGTCCGCTCACGACGTTTTGGGGGATGGACACGCCCTCTTTGGCTTTTCCTCTGTACCATTTTGGGTCTTAAAGAGGCTATCCAGTGCTGTATCTTGCTTTGCCTCCACACCAGACACATACACACTGCACCAGTCACTTAGTATGGAAGCTGTTCAGCATGTTCATGTTTCCTCATCCACTGTCTTTCCAAAATGACTAACTACAGCAGCAAACATACAGTAAGTTGCACAATATTCTGTGTTTCAGAGCAAGTTCTTTTTGTAAAGGGGTATTGTTGCTTTAAGGAAACCACTCTACGTGAGAACTGTCAGTCAGCATGTTATTCATTTAGTGGATGTGCAGAGAAAATCTGCTAACCCATTACCGACAGAGCCAGTTTTAACCTTCCAGACAGAGCCCCATTTTTTAAATATGTCGTGTCACTTTATGTGGGAATAACTTTTTGATACTTTTACCTATCAATGTGATTCAGACATTGTTTTCTTGTGACACATTGTGCTAGTTAGTCAGAAATTTTGGTCCATACAACCTTTTTTTAATTTCTGATAAATATCAAAATGTTGTGATAATTTTCAAACATTTGTCATTTTCAAAGTACAAAATTATCTGCAGATAGTTATACCACACAAAGTAATTTATAATTAGCATTATAATTAGCATTTACCATATGTCTAATTTATGTTGACATAATTTTTTAAACGTCTTCCTTTTTGTTACCACATTAAGGGGCTTATAAATGTAAACATTTTTCACATTTTCAAGAACATTTACAACACCAAATTTTTTAGGGACCAGTTCAGTTCTGATGTGACTTTGAGGAGCCTGCATTTTAGGTACCCCCATAAATTACTCAGTCTAAGAAACGGCACCCCTTAAAGTATTCAAAAGAACATTTTGGAAGTTTGTTAATCTTCTAGGTGTTTCACAGGAATTAATGCAAACTGGAAGTGAAATTTCAAAATCTCACTTTTTGGCAGATTTAAAAGTTGTATCCATTATTCATTGGAACACAGTTGATGTTACCATGGAAATGCAACTCAATATTAATTCACCAGATTTTACCGTTTTTAGGGATCACATATCCAATACCTTAAGGTGCTAAAACTTAATAAACACCCCTAAAAAGACCTAATTTTGGAAATGACACCCCTTATTGAATATATCTAATGTTGTAGTGAGTATATTGACCCAATAAAACAGAAGGAAGGTAACCAGCTCCCCTCATTGGCATATTGATGTCAGTTCTTTGGTAAATCCCGTGCACGATCCATGCTCCAAATGCACTTGTACGTGCACTAGCTACGTCTAAGGGCGTCTAAGGGCGTTGTATCGCCCGAAAACACTGTCAGCGATCCATTTGTCTCTCTGAGCTGCTTGTCTGCCCTTGCACCGTTATATACGTTTTTTTTGTACCGTCAGTTTTGATTTTCGCTTAAATAAAAGTTCTTTTTTATCGGATTTCCCTGTGCTGATCATTTGGCAAAGTTGTTTTCTAACTAATAGTATACTGACCCCACAGATGTTTCATTTTTTGTGTTAGGCTGTGAAAATTAAAAATTTAATTTCCCAATAATATGCAGTTTTAGCTGAAAATGTTTCATATTCACATGGAATCCTGGAAAAAGCACCACAAAACTTTAAGTAATTTCTTCCAAATACGGAAATACCCCATATGTGGATGTAAACTGCTGTTTGGGCACATGGCAGGAAGTACAAGAGAGAGAGTGCCATTTGGCTTTTGGAACTGAGATTTTGGTGAGTGCATTTGTAAAGCCCCCAAATCTTGAAAATTCACCCCATTTAGGAATCAACACCCCTCAGGGAATTAATTGTGCATTGTGGGCCCACATATTTCAGAGGGTTTCAGAGGATTGTGAAAATGGAAAAGAAAAAAAGAACAGCGATTCTGCCATTGTTAATTTTTGCAGCATTCACTTTGCAGTATAAATGATATAACTTTACTATGTGGGTTGGCACAATTACAATGATATCAACTTTATATATTTTTTTTAATGTTTTACTACTTTTATGCAATAGAAATGTGTTTGTCCTAATCTGACACCATAACTTTTTATTTTTCTGGGTGTGGAGCTGATTAAGGGCTTGCTGTTTGTTAGATTAGTTGAAGTTTTTATTGGTACCATTCTCGGGCTCCTATGATACTTTCATCGCCTTTTATGAACAATTTTAGAGGTAAGATGAACAAAATAAAGCATTACTGGTAGTGTTTTTTATTTTTATTTTTTACAGCGGTCAACAGCATAAAGGACGTGTTAATGTAACTCAGTAGATCGATGCGATTACGGCGATACCAGATGTATACATTTATTTTATGTTTTACTGCCTTTACACAATAAAAACACTTTTATTCAAAAAGGAAAAACGTTTTTGCATAGCCATAGTTTGAGAGCTGTTATTTTTCTGTGTACAGAGCTGGGTAGTGGCTTGTGTTTTTGCTTGATGAGTTGAAATTTTTATTGGTACCATTTTGGGGGGAAGGCATGATTGCTTTTAATCAGTTTTTGGGAGGTAGGATGAAGAAAATATAGCAATCATGGTAGTGTTTTTTATTTTTTTACAGTGTTCACCATGCAGTATATGAGACTAGTGATGAGCTACTGCGTCAACTATCATCATGCCGATATCCGATAGTCGATAATAGATTATCGCCGATGACCATTAAAGTCTATGGGAGAGGAACAACACCTTCATTCTTACACCCAAACAGGGCTGGAAAGTGGAATTAACAGTAAAACTGATACGTGCTACTCTTAGGCAACACACTATTAGGCAACAAGTTTCACGAAAAAAACTCATAGACTATTCACTATCCCTGTCTGTACCACAGCCATGACCTTAAACCTGCATGACCCCACAAAACTAAAAAGGCCATAAGGCAGTATATGATTTGAACCATCATTAAACTTTGAACTGGACATTGACTATCATGTCCTGAACGCAGCATGACCCTTAAACTTGTCTGCCCACAGATTAAAAGTGCCCGAAAAAGAGTCTATCAACCACCATTTTTTAGGATGAATCCCACCACCGTCTTTGTTTCTCTTTTTTTTTAATTGTATTAATTGATTGTCTCACAACAGGGATTGCTAGCTATGTTAAAGATATGCAAAAACAACTCATTTTTAATATGTGGTCCCATTAACAGTGTCCTACTATTCCTGTTTTTGACAGCACCGTCACCCTTAGCCACTCTTGACAATTGTGAAGAAAATTGTTCCTGTTAGAAACCAAATTTTTTATAATAGGACCTGTAAATATAGCTGCATTACACGCAACATGCCCCAAAAATTCAAAACATGACCCTTGAAGCCACTCTTGACAATTGTGGAAGAACAAATGTCTGTTAGAAACCACATTTTTTATAATAGGACCTGTAGTATAGCTGCATTTCAGCAGCAACATGCCCCTAAAAATTCAAACATTACCATTGAGCCATTCTTGACAATTGTGAAGAACAAATGTCTGTATAAACCACATTTTTTAGAAAAGGACCTGTAGTATTGTTGCAATTCACAGCAGCATGACCCAAAAATTATAAAATGACTCTCACCACTGTTAAAAATTGTAAGGAGAAATGCCACTCTGAAGCCACATTTC
Source organism: Phyllomedusa bahiana (assembly GCA_025379985.1). Taxonomy (NCBI): domain Eukaryota; kingdom Metazoa; phylum Chordata; class Amphibia; order Anura; family Hylidae; genus Phyllomedusa; species Phyllomedusa bahiana. Next base: position 61,471 of record JAODAL010016668.1, on the reverse strand, counting down.
TGTTCCAAAGGGCCATTGCTTATAGCTGTATCCTCACAGCACCATGAACCCCAAAATCATTGAACAATGCGAAAAATTCTAAAGATAAAAGGAGTAAAAGGGAATAACGGGTTTTTTCATCAAACCTTGTGTCTTTTATAGTCTCCTCACTGCAAAACAGCAAAATGAACTTTTGGTAATTGAGAATAAAAATTGCAGTAAGAAATAACCTTGTTTTAAAAAAAAGGTTTTCCAGAGTAACCAAATCCTATTGGAAGAAGGAATGTTAGTAAGACAGGCAACTAATCTGTGACCTCGTCAAATTGTGGCACAACATCATCATATTCAAGCCAGATTCAACATGAAGAAAGTCAAACGTCACAATATCTTTGAAACCAATGCGTTTTGTCTTTAATGACTTCCTCCAGCTGTGCTGAAGGTCCGCTCAGATTTGACGCTGGCATGCTGGGCAGGACAACACCTCTATGCGTGGCGAACGAGCCTCGGGCCATTCATCCCTTTTTGGATACACAGAATTCGATTGGTCCGGAACACATCCAAAAACGCACCCAAAAACATCGGTGTTTGATAAGCAAGATAGTCGTGCACCATGATCTAAAGCCGTTCACGTCGTGTTGTATTATGCCCGGCATTACATGCGTTGGTGAAGTGGTATTAAACATTGCCAGAGTTCACCCATTAGGCTTCTGCACATGCCTGCTGCTGCTGCTTGGCAACTCTACTGCTGTCACGTTGCTGACCTGTTCACCGTGATATTGAAGTAACGTGAACAGACGCAACAATTTCCCAGTTGATCAATAGCAAGGTCTCCAATACCTGAATTTTACTCTCTATTTGGTGGTGGAAGTGAAAGTGCTGAGTTTGGCTTTGTACCGAGGAACAGGAGGGTGGGCCCACCACAGTTAACTGTTGTTCAGTTTTGATGGCCTTAAAGCGAGGATCGATCGTTGGAGGAAATGGAGCATCCCAGCACTCATGTGAAATGGAGCCTTGAATTTCCCAAGTCTCTGGGTCGACGGGCACTAGCAAACTGATCTTCCTCATCTCCTCCTCCGCCTCTAATCCGTGACGAACCTCTTTCCAAGGCAGGACCCATCGTAACGTCGGTGTCCAGAAATACATCCTCCTCCTTCTCCTCCGTTCTCTCGGAACACTTCAACACAGCCCTGACTTGCCTCAGATGATGCACCCTGAGACTGAGCCTGCCTTGGCACTAGCCCTGGAATCCCGAACCACTGCCTAATGAAGACCGATTTAAATTGTGAAATTGTCGGGCCTTCTGGATTCGATGGAGAGAGAGGCTCCGATCCGCAACTGTGTCATTCTCTTTTTCTCGCTCCGTCTCTGGTGGGACCTTTGATGTTTCAAGATTGTCCAACGATCATTCCAGAACTAAGATTCACCACAGTGCTCATGCTGACAAGGCAATGTCCGCACAGACCCATTATGGTGCTCTTCAAAACTGGCAAGGATGGTGCAGAGCTCTTTCCCTGCCTCCACTCGAGTGGCACAACACCCGAGGCTCGCATCCGCTGCTCATGTCGAGCCATGTGTCACTTCGTACTGCGTAATGGCATTGCGCTGCGCTGCATAATCGCTGGAGCATGTGGAGTGGTGAATTCCAGCATGTTGAGCCACGTCAACAATGAGACCGGTTGATGAGGAGCCGAGCTGCGCTGCAACGCAGCCAGGCGGTACAAGCATGGTGCGAACGACGGACGTGTGAGCTCAAACCTCGATCCCTTGCTCACAGGCCAGTCCAGACCCGTAGTGGTTTTGAATTTCTGGACGACAAGGTTCATGACATGTGCCAGGCTAGGATTGTGCTCACACCTCCCGATCTTAAGGGCGGCCAGCAGATTTCGACCGTTATTCGCACACCACCTTGCCAGGCACAAGGTTCTTAGTCACACCATCCAGCTGCTCGGTCCACGTTGCGAAGAGCCTCCACATCTCCTGACCGTTGAGTTTGACGTCTCCAAGACAGATTAATTTCAACACGGCCTGGTTTCTGTGGGAAACGTGATGCCACCAGAGGACCTTGGGGAACGAACCCTGCACCATCCCTGTGGTTTTGAAGAGCGGCGCCGAGCCTGAGAGCACCGTACCACCAGAGACATCCACCCAGCTCACCCAGTGAGCTGTCACAGAGATAGAAAGCGGCCTTGGCCATGCTTACTAGTCCATGTTTTTGGTGGTCAGGTGGACGTTGCCGGACACATAGGCAGACACCGCACTTGAAATTTTAGATGACACGTGTCGGGCCAGGGCAGGGACGGCTTTATTTGAAAAGAAATGCCTGCTGGGCATCTGGTTATTGGGGGCAGGCAAGGGCCCATGACGTGGCGGAACCCATCTGTGTCCACCAGACGGAAAGCAAAATTTTCCCAAAGGGCCCAAAAACCTGGCAATGCCGACATTCAGGGTTTTGGCTTTGGGATGGTTTGGGTTAAAGTGTTTTCTTCTGCTCCCAAACCTGGTAGACAGAAGGCTGGCTGCTAGACTGGCCGCTTTAACAGTCGTCAAACTGGTGGAAGAGAAGGGTAGACTCTGGTGGTGCTGGGGTACTCAGGCAAAGGTGGGGGGCTGAAGCGGAGGCTGATTCCTTGATCATGACTCTGAGAGACAAGGGCACCTGAGGAACGCATGGGGGTTGGGGAGGGGGAGGCGGGGGCCCGAATGTGAAAAGGGGTTTGGGAAGCCCAAAAATCATTGTGGCCTTTTTTGGCCAAGTTTTCCCATCCTTTTCAACTAAAGCATTCCGCTGCATGTCCCTAACATGTTGGGGGTTTGGTTAAACACCTAAGATTCTTCCCTCAACTGAGGGCTTTTTACGGAAAAAGGGGGCGGCATATGACACCCAACAGGGTAAATCAAGGGCTTGCCAAAAAAAGGCCCAGGCTTGAGGGGTTTCTGGCCCTTTTTTGACGGCAATAACGAGGAGTGGTTTTTCCGCTGACGGGGCTGGCGGAATAACCCTCAGCGGACTTGTCCCGCCCCGCCCTCCCCCTTTTTTTGGGCGGGAGCCTTTACGACACTACTCCATCGTCTTCCTCCCTCCAGTGATGAAGAAACGCAAAAAGGCAAATTCTGCGGAAAAGCCCAAACCGTTGGATCCGCAATGCCCCGTCATCATCGTCAACAAAAAGGTGATTTTCCTCATCCACATTCGCTTCCGGGATTTTCCCGGGCTACAAGCAAGGGGCACCAAGGGCATTGCCGACCCCCGGGGATTTTTGCCGTTTGACCGGCTTCCTTCTCCCCTCTGGGGCCATAAACGTTTGGGTGCGCCCAGACAAACAAAATCATCCTTTTTGGCCCCTCGGGATTTTTTGGAAATCCCTTTCTGACCCCAACCGCATTTTGCCCCCCCAAAGGTCTTCAAAAAGGGTTTTACCCCAAAATGGCGGGTACAAACATTTTAATTTGGGCCCCTTCGCTTCATTTTTGGAGGGATGCGACAAGATGATGAACATTTTGGGGCCCGGGTGACGGGGAAAGGAGGGAGGAGGTAAAGCCTGGTTTGGCAGGTTGCTTTTAAACCCACGGGAAGAACAGTTTGGGCGACGCTGTTGGGTTTTACGAGATTCACGGGGCCCTAAACCCACAAATGACAGGCCGATGGCCCAAAATTAAACAAATCCGCTGGCTTGCGGGGTTGTCCCCAGCACGGGAAGGAGCCCCCTTTCCCGTACCTCAAACCCCCCCTGCCCCTTAAAACCCCTTTTTGCTCGTTTACCCCCTGCTTTTCGTCTCCATTTTCCCAAAACATAAAAAAATTTAAAAGGTATGGAAGAGTTTTTGACAGCCCTTTTATTGAAAAAACGGGCAAATAAACGCTATTTTTTTAAATTTCCCTTTCATTTCCAAAAACCCAACAAAGGAAATTGGGAAACTTGAATTTTTTCTAGAAAATACCTGTAAAATTGAGGTCTGGGGGGGAAGAACCGAAAACAAAATCAACAGTGTTTTTTTCCTTTCACCCCCAGGGTTTTTAACAACTCCCCAGTAGGACTGGGGAAAATTGATATTTTTCAACAAACAATCATACAAGTGCACTATCTGCGCCAAACTGAGTTTCAACGACCGAAATAAAACTATTCAGTTTTTAAAAACAGTTTGAAAAATTTTGGGTTTTTTGCAGCAAATGACAAACGGAGAACATTTTTAAAAAATTTAAATTCTACCCAGAAATGTCGTACAACTGGCTTTTTGAACAAATGGGGGTTTTTTTGCACCAATGAAATACCCCATAACTAAAAAATTTTTCTGTACCCAAAAAAAATTTTAAGTACAAGGTGGCTCTTTAAAACAAAACTGGGCCGCGCCAAATGAAATACAGCTTTTTAAAAATTTTTAAACGATAATAAAAGGTGATTTTTTCACCAAGAAATAAAAACCTTTGCAATTACTAGAAAATTTTTCAAAATCCTAAAATAAGTACAAGATGGGTTCTTTGAAGCAAAAATGGCTGCGCCAAAGTGAAAAACACCTTTATAAAAATTTATACGATAATAAACAGGTGGGTTTGTCCCCTAGGAAAAATACACCTGGCAATTACTATCAAAATTTCTGTATCCTAAAATAAGGTACAAGATGGTCTTTGAGCAAAAATGGGCTGCGCCAAATTGAAAAACAAACCTATTTAAAATTGAGTAACGAAAAGTAAACAAGGTGGGTTATTGCACCTAAGAAATACACCTGCAATTACTAGCAAATTTCCTGTATCCTAAAAAAGTACAGGATGGGCTCTTTGATACAAAAATGGCTGCGCCTTAATGAAAAACATCTATTTAAAATTTATCTATACGGATAATAAAATTTGGTTTTTTGCACCTAATTAAATACAGCTGCAATTACTAGCAAATTTCTGAATCCTAATATAAGTTACAGAGATGGTCTTTGAACAAAAAGAGGCAGTGCCAAAGTGAAAAACACCTCTTAAAAATAGGGGGGGGGGGGGGGGGGGGGGGGGGGGGGGGGTGAGACGGATAATAAAAAAGGGGGGTTTGCACTTATAAATACACCTGCAATATAGCAAATTTTCTGTATCCTAATATAAGACAATAAGGTTCTTGAACAAAAATGGGCTGCGCCAAAGTAAATAACACCTATTTTTAAAATTGAGACGGAAAATAAAAGAGTGGGTATTGCACCTGCAATTACAAGCAAATTCTTGTGTCCAATATAAGTACAAGAGGGTCTTTGTAACAAAATGGACTACGCAAAGTGAAAAACACCTATTTAAAAATTGTGACGGATTATAAAAGGGGAGTTTTGCACCTATGACATATACCTTGCAATACCTACAAAATTTCTGTATCCTAATAAAGTACAAGATGTGTCTTTGGAACAAAAATGGGGCCGCACTAAAGTGAAAATCACCTATTTAAAATTGAGACAAATTATCAAAAGGTGGTTTTGCAGCTTATGAAATACACAAGCAATACTTAGCAAATTTCTGTAATCCTAATATAAGTACAAGATGGGTCTTTGAACATAAAATGGCTGCGCCAAAGTGAAAAACACCTATTTAAAAATGAGACGGATATTAAAAGGTGGGTTTTGTGCCCTCTAAATACACCGCAATAACTAGCAAATTGCATGTAACCTAATATAAGTACAAGAACGGGTCATTGCAAAAATGGCTGCGCCAAAATGAAAAACACTAGACCTATTTAAATATTGAGACGAATGATAAAAGTGGGTTTTGCACCTATGAATATTACCAGTCAATTACAACAAAAATTTCTGTATCCTAATATAAAGTACAAATGGGTCTTGAACAAAAATGGCTGCTCCAAAGTAAAAAACACCTTTTAAATTGAGACGGAGGATAATAAAAATTGGGTTTTTGCCACCTAAGAAATAACCTGCCAATTACATAGCAAAATTCTGTTTCCTAAAATAAGTACAAGATGGGTCTTTGAACAAAAATGGGCCTGCACCAAAGTGAAAAACACCTACTTAAAATTGAGACGATTATAAAAATTGGGTTTATATGCCACCATGAAATACAACAGCATTACTAGAAAATTTCTGTATCCTAATGTAAAGTAACACAGGTGGTCTTTGAACAAAACTGGGGCCCCCACAAAATAAATGGTAACTATTCCACCTCATGTTTCCAGGTAGTGCTGGCCAAAAACTCTGAAAAACTGGTAAAAAAAAAGCCATTTAAAAGCAAGTCTGGGCTTGACACAATATACACTCTCCTTTCAAAGCCTGCTGCCTGCCTGTCGTCCTGTGTTCGCTCCGGTCTGGTACAGCGTTAGACGCTTCTTTAAAAAGTCTCTGTCTAACTAACTAAGAGCTGAAATTCTATAATCTACCTATGTTCTAATGTTCACAGCTAAAAGCATAGTTGTCTGTGTGACTAAAGAGAACTGTGTCTCTGAGCTGAGCTGTATTGAGGAGAGATTTAGCACACGTCCTGCTCTAATGAGAGACACTGACACAATGATGAAGAACAGGAAACGCTGTTCTATGCAAAACGAGATCATGTGATTTTTCTAGCCAATGACAATCATACACATCACAGTCATGACGTCGCACACCCAGCTCACCCTGCTCTATGCTCTAAGCTGATTTGCTGGCCGCCAAAATGACAGGAAATGGCGCGATAGTAATAGATTATCTGCAGATTGTCACCTAAAATATCGTGTGATCGGAAATTTCCGGTCAACCTTAAAATCGTGCCGATTTCAACTTTGTCGATTATAATCGCTCATCCCTATATGTGACATGTTAGTTTTACAGTGATGCCCAATTTTTTTTTTTTATGTTGTCGTTTTCTCTTTGTTTAAAGCAATATTAATTCATTCCTGTATTCTGATAACCATAACTTTTTAATTTTTCTGTATACTGGGATGTGTAAGGGTGGTTTTTGCAGGATGAACCGAAGTTTTCATTGGTACCACTTTTTCCGTTTCCCAGTATATTCTATGGTAAAGTCAAGGAAAGTACATCTTAAATGTCTATGAGTATAAGCCAACCCGAATATAAGCCAAGGCACCTACTTTTGCCACAAAAAACAGGGAAAACTTATTGACTCAAGTGCAGCGGCTACTGGTAAATTTAAAAAATAAAAATGGATACCAATAAAATTACATAGGCAGGTATAGGCATTTTAATGTCCCCCATAGGCAGTTTAAGGTCCCATAGGCAGGTATATGTCCCCCATAGTCAGGTTATAGGTAGGTATATGTCCCTCATAGTCAGTATATGTCCCCCATAGTCAGGTTATAGGCAGGTATATGTCCCCCATAGGCAGGTATAGGCAGTTAAATGTCCCCAATAGGCAGGTATAGGCAGTTATAGGCAGGTATATGTCCTCTATAGACAGGTATATGTCCTCATAGGCACGTAATAGGCAGGTATATGTCCCCATAGGCAGGTGTATGTACCTATAGGCAGGTAATAAGCAGGTTATAGGCAGGTATATGTCCCTATATGCATTTTATAGGCAGGTATAGGCAGGTTATTGGCAGGTATACGTCCCTATAGGCAGGTTATAGGCAGGTATAGGCAGGTTATAGGCAGGTATATGTCCCTATCGGCAGGTATATGTCCCTAAAGGCAGGTATAGGCAGGTTATAGGCAGGTATATGTCCCCCATAGGCAGTTAAATGTCCCCCATAGGCAGGTTATAGGCAGGTATATGTCCTCATAGGCAGTTATATGTCCCCCTTGGCAGGCATATGTCCCTATAGGCAGGTAATAGGCAGCTTATAGGCAGGTATATGTTCCTATAGGCAGGTATAGGCAGGCATATGTCCCTATAGGCAGGTAATAGGCAGGTTATAGGCAGGTATATGTCCCTATAGGCAGGTATATGTCCCTAAAGGCAGGTAATTGGCAGGTTATAGGCAGGTTATAGGCAGGTTATAGGCAGGTATATGTCCCTATAGGCAGCTAATAGGCAGGTTATAGGCAGGTATATGTCCCCATAGGCAGGTTATAGGCAGGTATATGTCCTTATAGGCAGGTATATGTCCCCATAGGCAGGTTATAGGCAGATAAATATCCCTTATAGGCAGTTTCAGGCAGGTATAGGCAGGGTTTAAAAAAAAATACAAGCACTTACCTCGCTCCCTTGCTACTCCGACTCCCGGGCGCTCAGTCTTCTGGCACAGGTGGCGTGATGTCATCAGGCCGCACAGGCAGTGTGAGGACATGGCACGCTGCCTGTGCCGGAAACTCCAGACACGCGCAAGTCTGCTGCCACCCGGAGTCCACTGCGGAGCGGGAAGCACGCGCTCTCTGCTCCGCAGTGGTATCTTCACCTGTATGCGCTCCCAGAGGAGTCACATACAGGTGAAGAGATTGCCGACAGCGCATGGGCCACGCCAGCGCCCAGAAGCTGTCGGCTTACTTGGGATTCTGCTATATGCACTCTCTGAGAAGTCGCATGTAGCAGAAGTGTCTCTGCTGGCGCCAAGGCCATTGCCTCGAATATAAGCCGAGGACGAATTTTTCAGCACATTTTTTGTGCTGAATAACTCGGCTTATACGCGAGTATATATGGTAGATGGAATTGTATTTAAAGATATGGTTTTTGGAAGGCAGGGAGAAAAAAGAACATGACAACAAAACCGCTTGGTCCTTGAGAGGTTAACATTATTAGGAAATTGCTGATTCATTGTATTAGGCAGTAGCAACTTAGGGCCACCAGTATGAAAACTGTTTAGGTCTAAAATTTACTTTGTTGCCCATAGGAACCAATCAGAGTGCCCCATTCATTGCATATCGTGCTCTGGAAAAATTAGAGGGGCGCTGTGATTGGATGCTATGGACAACAAAGTGAATTTTAGACCCAGACAGTTTTCATACATGTGGTCCTTAATGTATGAACGTTGGTGCCAGTTCTAAATCGCTTTAAGGCAGTGTAGAATGCGCAAGAACATATGAACCTGTTCTGCAGTTCATACATACAGGTGCTGTCTAGTGCCAATATGACAACTCAGGCTCAGGCACCACCTTTAACCTGGTCTGGCTGTTCTAACTGTTCTGCGCCTAGGTTTGGCGTCAAAGAATCATAAATGTGTCTAATCTTATAAATGTGGTGCGACGCCCCCAGAACACCCCTAATCTTTGGCGCATTAAAAAGTATCTTTCACAACATGGTATACTCCAGCTCGCTGTAAAAATCAAGTTTAGATGGCTTCCAGCTTGTTAAATTAAAACATCAAAACCCTTTTTTGGTTATTCCATAAAAAATTTCCCAAATTTAAAGGAAAGGTGAGGAGGTTGCAATTACATAGCCAGTACAAGAAATCGCACGACGCGTTTCGACTTTTAGATAGTCTTAATCATGCTGAGCACAATGATTAAAACTATCTAAAAGTCGAAACGCGTCGTGCGATGTCTTGTACTGGCTATGTATTGCAACCTCATCACCTTTCCATTAGTTTGATTTGTTATGGTATAACCACTGAAGGTTTGAGGTTGTAATTGACAAGCTGGAAGCCATTTTAAACTTGATTTTTTACAGCGAGCTGGAGTATACCATGTTGTGAAACCGTTTTCTGCCTTCCCAAGCTGAAGTTGTCTGGGACTCTCCGTGCTACGCCCAAACCAAGGTACTGAGAAATCTTTCTTGTTGAGCTGATTACAAAGGCACTTATCATGCCAAAGTTTGGAGTGCACCTGTTCATACATTCTTTTTGGCTCAAAGTACACCAGAAAACCGGCACAGCCCCGTTCATACATGTTGCCCTATGTGACCAGCACTGGCCAGTCAGGTGTAAGGGAAGGCAGATTATATAATCTGCCATATGAGGCAAGAACAACTATTTGCTGTTAGTAGTTAGTTGTAGGGGTGGAACAGAGTTAGGCAAGTCCAAAACATCTGATCTATATAGTGAAAGAATTACTCACAGAGAAGAAATTGAGAAAAGGAGAAACAGATATATAAAAGTGAACAACAACAAAGAAAGAGGAAGAAGAAAGCAATCCACGAAAGGGAAAGGGGAAAGGGAATAGTTGAAGACTACACCACCCCTCACCGGTTCATGGTGAAAGGGCTACTGGGAGCCCTTATTTTAGAAGTGTAGAGTGTAGATCTATTGCAGTACTGTTGGGGCCCTGAATACCTAGTGAAGTAATGCGGGCAAGTATGACTCTCCAAAATTGGCTGACAGATGCTTGCTGCAGTCGAGATGTAGTAATGAGAATTTGAACTCCTCCGTGTGAAGTTCTTGTACTGCTTTGTGAGTGAAATTGTAATTTGGGGATTTTTTTAAAAAAACCTGGCCATGGTAAAGCCTGCCAAAATCCTGACCTGCCTATTTCTCTGTGGTTCTTATTCACCAGAGGCACTACAATTCCAAGCTCACCATGACTAGTAAGCCTCAAGCACCATCATTTCAAACTCTTCCATTTATGGTATCCCTGTCACTGACAATTTACATGCTCACTGATAAAGTGCTTTCAAACTCATTAAAAGGCCCAAAACAAAGTGCTCATGGAGCAGGTATGTAATAGAATCCTCATCTGAGCAACATGGTGGAGCCTGTCCAAGGTGTGATTTAAAAATGCAGCATATATTTTAGAAGCACATCTTAGACAAGTGCCACTAAATTAAAACCTATATCACATCTCCGTGAACCATCTCATCAGCCTCTGCAAGAAATGATAAGTCACATGCAATACTGGATCTCTAAAAAGTCACTACAAGTGACAAGTAAGCTCCATCCAAATCCCTATGATTAATTGAAGACATCCCATCCAATACCATCTAAGGGGCCGTTCACACGGCTTATGTCGCTTATTGCGCTGCAGTACGGCTCCAATCCGTCGCAGTACTTACGGTAATCCACAGTTCTCATAGAGAACAGTGGATTCTGTCGCTCCTCCCTGCCCGTCGAATCCGCCGGGCACGGAGAAAATCACCTGCACATTATCCAGGCGCAATACGCGCCGTGGATAATGCAAGTCTATGGGGCCGGCGGGCAGCGCCCCCGCCCCGCCCTTGCTCCTTATTCAAGCCGGAATTGCGAGCGCAATCCGGGTCGCAATTACGGCTTGAATAAGCCGTGTGAACACGGCCTAAGTGACACAAAGGACACGTGAGTAAGCATTACATTGATTATATAATACATTCACAATGGCATTGATTCTGGTGATTATTTGAAAATGTAGGAATTGCTAATATTTTATGATATCTATAAAAATTTAAAGTTTAGCCTAAGACAAGACAGCATGAACGGGGTGACTGATTTTCCTTTTTTATAATAAAAAACCCCAAACATATGTATATTTGGTTGTGTTCTCTGTGGGAGGATTGGCTCATCCTTTGTGTTATTATGTTATAAGTTGCACCAGGTGCCATCCTATCGGCCACAGGTCCTGTTCTGTCAGCTGCATTGCTTTTCTGCTGCAACTTTTTCCTTAGGGTAAGTTCACACGAAGGAAAATGTCAGTGCCGAATCAGAATCGCTCCATTGTCGGTAATTCCATGCTTGTAAGCACGGAATTCAGAAAAGGAGACAAAGCAGTTTTTTGCGCCTCCTTTACCCTACAATGAGCTGAGCGTAAAGCGCCTCAAAGAATTAACAGGTCGATTCTTTGTTGGCGTTTACAATAAGCATCAAAAAATAGGTGACCAAAATTTCCTATGTAAACTGATTTTACATAGAAATCAAGGAGAGGCGTTTTACAGTCTTTTTTGACCTTTTTTTTTGCGGGGGATTATGCATGAAACCCACCCCAACAAAGGTGTTAAAAGCCAGCACACATCCCTTAGCTTTTTCAATGACCTGCCACCTTAGCCCTAAAAAGGGCACCCCCCTTCCTCTTTTGCCACTTCACTAGTGTACTTCTTAGCTTTAATTCTTGATTTCCTATTTGTATTCTTAGGCTAAATTCACACGGCTAATTGCAGGGCGTACAGTATGCCCCGTAATTAGGCCGGGTGTTCGGGAGCTTGAGCCGGTCGGCGTGTACTCCCGCGATGCGGGGGGGGGGGGTGGCCGACAGCCCGCTGGCCCCATACACTGTCACTACTCGCGGCATGTAGGCACCGTGAATAAATGACATGTCACTTATCTCCTCACGCATCGTATTGAACGCCCGTGGAGAGGAGCCGTCATCCGTAGTTCTCTGTGAGAACTGTGCATTACCGTAATGACTGGGGCGCATTTTGCTCATATCAGAGCGCAGTACGCTGTGAAATACGTGCCGAAATGCGCCCCAGTTTAAGCCGTGTGAACATAGCCTTAGTATCTGACCTCTGCATGTTTCTGCCCTCTCCATTTCTTCTGATCTTCTACCTGTGTCCTGACATTGAAAGTAATCCACCTGTCCTGACCTTCTGCTCCATACCTGACTACGCTATACTCCTCTGCTACCATGCCTGCATGTCAGCTTTCACTAACGGTGACCATATCAGAAGTAGGGACCTAGGAGTTTCCTACAGTGAAGTCCAGATCTCTAGTACAAGTGGTTAAAAGGTGAATACCAGGTGACTCCTTAGATTCCGCACTGCTGAGTTATTCTACGCCAAAGCATTCGATCTGAGCCAGATAAGACCATCAGTTAGAGAGCGTTACAGAAGAGAATCAGGTTATAGATGTGTTGTATACAGTGTTGAACTATCTACTATATTGGTTCCAGAGGACAGTTGCTCTTCAGCTTTTTCCGTTTTAGACCAATTTCCGTATCTGAATAAGCATCTGCTTATATATACATTCTATGCAGCTCTAAACCCTGTGTCTGTATTGTAATTTTTCATTTTAGTGATAGCCTTGCAAGGAACCTGCGAAGTAAAAATGTGTTAGGGTATGTAAGGTGCTAATTACATTGTCAGAATTAATTACAGGCTGTAGTATTTACATACAGATTTCCTGAATTATTGTGACTACTGCTCAAGGAGTTAAATGTTATTGTATTGTTTTCAGTAGAGTTATTTTGTGTTTCCCAACATTTATGGCAGCTGTTGAGACAATGCGCCATCACTGTCATTCATAACATGCGCCACTTAGAAATGAACGTAATTGTAGGTTGATATTAAGTAGCAATAATATAATTACCGTATCTTTTATCCCTCAGAGATACAATTATCTCCTCAGCAGTGTTTGGCTCCAAGATCTAAGCTGACATCTACATATTTAACGCTATTTTCAAACACAGAAATCTGTACTAGAAATAGAAGCATACATAGAAATAGATATGCATTGCTTTTAGTTTATTACTCTTACTGTGCCTACAGAGCAATTAAGTTTATCAGCAATCGTAGCTCATATGAATCAAATAACTTGAAGTAAAATGTCCCTGGAGTTGTGTTAACCATGTTTTTCATTAGCGCGATTTCAATATTAATATTTCAACTGATTTCTAATTATGCTTTCATAGAAAGAACATGTGAGCAGCGTCAGAGCTGACCAGAAAAGACCGTATTTTATTATTGAAGGTTTTCTCTCTGAGAAGTGCGAAGTAACCATAGTGCTGACATTTCAGGATGATAATGAGCGGAACATGACTGATTTTCAACTCTTCAGACTGATGGAAATGTGGAGCTGTTATTGCACTGGTAATAAAACTGCTGATTAGCCCCATCAGTTTTCTACAGAAACCTTTTACACCTATGTTTCAAGTGTCTCCTCAACTTCTACACTGCAAAGCATAATTATTTATATCGAGCAGTGTGACAAAAAGTTTTTTTGCAATTTGTTTTTTGTCATCTATTTATTCTTGTTGTCCTGCATTTTTATTCCATATAGAAAAAACTTAGGTAACTTAGGTAATTGTGATCTCCACAATACAGGGACAGTACTATACCTCCTTATGCCTCTGTTGTCATCTGGAGGCATACATTTGTTTTTTTTTTATTCTCTTTTAATCTGTGGAATGATCCATCAGACACCCTCTTTTTGAGTTATTCTAACCTATAAGCATTACTTCTAGGAATGACTTCAGTTCTTACTATGTGCCATTCTACAGGCTGTGTGCTCACAAAGATCTGCCATGCACAAGGAGCCTTAGGGCCCATTTACATGGCAATGGACCGGTATTTGTCCGGTTTGTGTGTCGTGCACACGGCCGTGGGGGGACGGCTTTTCTCTGCAATGTGCGGAGAACAGCCCTCCCCCTTCACATTGACTTGCACATATTCCGTCTAAATGCCGGACGGAAGAATGTGCATGTTGAATGTTTTTCAGGCGGAAAGCCGCCGGGCAGGAAAACCCATGCAGTGGGGACTGCTGCAGGGGTTTTCCATAGGAGCCCGTTGCGCTCGTTTGCGGACGGTTTTTCAGACGGTCTGCAAAACCGCAAACAGTCTGCAAAACCGGCCGCAAACCCATGCCGTGGGAACATGCCCTTAGGATACAACCACATGATTGTATGGAAACGTCATGCCTTATCTCCACTTTTTCTGTTTAATTTATTGTGGACAGTAGGAAACATTTGTGTTGCTTTGTTCTCTTCTCATTTGTAAGCTCTCTTATTTGATTGACCCTTCAAAAGAGGACAATCACTGATTTCTATAATTCAAACAGAAGAGCTCTACTAAACATATGGCACAGCAACCTAAATGTTTTTGATTCTTAATTGAGACTCAGAAGCTTAGTGGTTACATTTATACTAGTTCGCACCATGACTTGATTGCTTCAGTAAATTTGTTAACAAAAGAATATACTTTATGGCATGGAATCAGTTTTAGGTTCTTTTTGCAGCCGCCTCTCCTATGCTTGTATTACTTCATATTCTTTTATTTTTCTATGTATTTGTCTCCCATGGGCCCTAACCTCCACATAGCTTCCCTTCAAAAAGTTGCCAAGTAGGCTATATCATTCCACTAGTGGCGCTCAGGCTTATTAAGTCCTGCCCCCCATTCTCCTCTGTCATAGTAAAGTCTTGTTTCTATGGACTCTGCCCTCAGGTACCTCCTTTTCTATACCTCCTGCTGTCTCCCTAACCAAGCCAACTGCTCTAAGGACCTGAGCCTACAAACCAGACCCCACATTAAGCCTAACTATACAAGCCACTCTTCAGGCTTGCAGCAATGAAATCTGACTGCAGATATCTGCCAGTCCACCAAGCCTAGAGATCTCCTCTCAGCCTCCAAATATGACATAACTACAGTCTTCCTCGGGTTTGAGTAAACCAACATTTGCGGATGTTAAATATACACAAAACACTGCAAGACACCTTTTTCCACAACCAAAATTTTCCTACCCCATCGTAGTAGCAGTCACTTTACTGCTCAGTGACAACTAGGACCCATATGACACCTCGTTTCTCAGAAAATCATTCTTCACAGCAGAGGCAATCCTCTTGTACATCTTCACATGGTCCGGTATTCTAAGCCCTTGCTAGCAGTCCACAGCACTGAGCACCACAAGCTTTTCTCAAGAAGGACAAGCTTGTGCTCTGTTGTCCATGCATTTAGGGTATTCTCTCACTACACATGCCAACAACAGTTCCCACAACAAAGGTTATCTACACTCTCTGTGACTAGCACCAAAATACAGCCTTTTAATACCACTTCAAGAGTCCTCATGCCCAGGGTGTTGGTGCAGCGTACCAGTATAACTTCATTTATCCCTTCACTAATATTAGAGCTGTTCCTATGACAGTATTTGTACCTTCCCCTGTGTCTATTAACTTATTATGGAGTCTGTCGCATTCAACAAGCTGTCTCTTGTTTTGCTGTTAATTTTTTAAGTCTGCAACAAAGGTTTCTAATGGAGCCTCAAACACTGAGGATTGCTGAGCCTAAAAATAGTCAGTTACCTAAGGATTTTTTCTGTTTCTACTAAAGTATAAAAAGTAAGGTGAAAACAATAAATAAAGTATAATACACAAATGTATTTCTTAGATTGTTTTTCATAAGCGTGCAAAATGTATACCTACACTTAAAGAACATTAATTGAACATATATAAATAGAAGATGATCTTTACCCAAAATCCAAAATATGAATTTGGATAAAATCTGGCTTTGGATAAAATTGGGTCACGATAAAATAGCAGATTGTCATTCACTGAGGTTTCATCCAGTTCCCTGAACTTAAAAAACCCATTTGTCAGACTCTGAAATAAAGTACAACAGGACATAGAAAAGATCATATTATTATCTGCTGCCCTAGACTGCTGTAGCTGCAAAATACTTACTTACTAAAGAACAAGGTAAACAGGGTTAATGGCACCATTGTTGTGTATTACACGACAATACAATTGGAACAATAGGCATAAAATTAAGAATGGCTCTGGATGTTCCCATCTCACAGTGTCAAGTCAGTACAGTAGGTTGCTATTGCACTTCTGCTATTATACTTTGTGGGAAGATTTTGGGGGTAATTCAAATAAAATGTAAAAAGGGGTTATGTTGTTTTTTTTTAGGAACAAAATAATGGTGCATCTCCTTCCACTTCCTCCACATATAATATTTGGGGAATAAATACATTTCTTGCAATTGTTTTTGTGAGCTCGTATTTCGAATTGGCACTTGCCAAAATACCTAATTACCCACTGTTTAAATGCATTACTTGCTTTCCAATCAGCATTCTGCATGTATTTACTTAATAATTAATCAATAGTTTCACAAATTTGATCAGTCTTGAAAATTTATTGACTATACATTAAATTGACAGATTTAGCAGAATCATAGTTTTTATTCTTTGGGCTGCTTTAGACACATTCATCACTGCCGGCCCCCCCCGGACCCCTGTTCGGCGCAGGCTCCGTGCTGGGCCTCAGCGGAGCCCCGTCCCGCCGTGGGGTTGGGGGGCCCCGCTCTGCTCCCAGTCCCCCCGGGCAAAAAATTTCCCCCCCGGGCCCGGCCCTGCTCAGTCACTCACCCCCCGGCGCGGGGCCCCCCCCGGGGCGCGCGCGGGGCTTTTTTGAAATTTTAAAAGGGGGCGTGCCCTAATTGCTTTTTCCCGGGCCTGCTCCTTTTAGTTGGCCCCCTTCCCTCCCGCCCTCGGGGACCTTATGTGCTACCTCGGGAGAAAGCTTCCTAGTCAGTTTTTTTCCTGACCGTACCCTGTTACGTTTATCACCCCCTTCTTGCCCCCTCCCTGACCGTTCCTGTCCAGTTACGATCCAGAGCCCCTGTCCTCCCTTCTGCCTGTCCCCGACCCGAGCTTGTGACAATCTTACTACGTCTCCCCTTTGGCCCGCCACCCAGGAAAGCCCCCAGGGAACGCCCGGGTAGACTCCCGCCGCAAAAAGTCCATCCCGTTTGGGGCGGGCTCTGGGAAAACCGGGCCCTCAAAGTTCGTTCCCTGGCGTGGGTTTCCCCACCATCGCCGCGGTGGCCAGGGATCCACTACCCTTTCCGTTACAGTCACAAGCTACGAAGGGGGAAATTTGTTTGTTACGTCAAAAAAATCATAAATACAATAAAAAATATACATAAAAGATTAAAAACAATAGGACCCTGTCTTTTACAATGTCTTCTTGTCTGGGATTAATGAGTTGTACATTTAGGGTGCTGTTATTACAAAAGCAACGCCGGGTTTTTGAAAAAAATTTATTAAGGGTGAACCTTGTTTTCCGTTGAACTATGAAATAATTAAAGTGTTGTTTTTTTTCCAAAATATTTTTATAAAATTTTAAGGAAACATATTCAGCACAAATAAGCGAACAAACAGGTTCCATCAAAAGCTCCATATAAACATAGCAGTAGTATGCAGTGTAAACCTTTTCATCAATGTTAAAATGACTGCCATATATTTGATACACATTAATTGAGGCATAGACAAAATGCACTGTAACTGTAAGCTTTGTATGAGTTCAGAAAAAGAACTATTAATAAACTATTTAGGAACCATACTTAAAAGAATGTTTCCAACTGACTCCTTGTTCTTTCCCTGGGAAAAACCGTGTGCGGTGAAGGACTTTTTCCATCCACGCCTCCCAGCATGACACCGAGCCATCCAAGGAATCCAACCAGAAAGTGATAGATTCAAAAGACACCAGCGAAAGCTTCCTATAAACATAGCGGTATTATGCAGTGTATATCTTTTCATTAGTGATAAAATGACTGACATACATTTGATACCAATTAAAGGGGTTTTCTCGCTACAAACATTATATCTGTAATGATGGGGACAATAAAAATAAACACTTTTGCAATTGGTTTAATTCCTAAAAACATTTAGCCAGACATTAGCTAATCTGGTGCTCTAAACTTTTCCATCCTGGGGCGGGCCCCGCCACCTTTGTGTATTTTGGGTACCAGATACTATTCAACCCCGGACTAGACACACCCCATGTGCTGTGATTGGCAGCTTGCTCTCTCTGTGCTCACTCCCCTCTGAACTGTGTGGATTCCTCTCTGCTTCTCTCCCAGTGACAACTCTATGTGAAGGATCTGGGAAATTACTCAATCTCTTTAGCTAGCCCTCACCAAGATAACACAGCTAGAGATGGGCGAATTTCTCAAAAATTCGGTTCGGTCACTTCGCCAATTTCCCACAAAAATTACTTCGTCCCCCAATTACTTTTGGCACAATCGCGATTTCCCGCTGCACATAGCCCGCCGGGTGCCGAGAGCGTTTGCCTGCATAAAAATTTCAGGGGGCTTGGTTTGGTCTTATACAATGTTGTGTTTTGTATGCACGAATGAGTGCCGCCGCCTTAAATCGCTTTACTATAAAATTCCCGGGCACTTAAGGGGCAAAAAATGACCAAAAAAAATCAAAGCGGGAATGTAGCCCGATAAAAGTCATGGCAGCGACAGTGGGGAAAAAAACAAGCGGGGCCATGACAACATCAGGCAAGTGTGGAGGTGATGGGGGGAGCCACGCACATGAGGTAGACAGGGCACAAAGACATTCTAGGGTGGGAAAAACGGATAGGCCAAAGAGTGGCACAATGACCCAGTGTGGATTGAGGGCAACACAGCAGCAGCAGCAGCAGCAGCTTTGAGGTCAGACAGTGGCACAATGACATTCTAGAGGGGGGCAAAAACAGGAGAGGCCACAAAAGGGCACAATGGCCGTGTGTGGGGGGTCAACGGCAGCGGGGCCAAACGGGGCCGCAGAGGGGAGGTCAGGCGGGGCCCCAACAAATGAAACAGTGGGAAAAAAGGGTTGTCACGGCAGAAGCAGCATGGGGTTTCAGACAGTGGCACAATGACATTCGGAAGGGGGAAAAAAACGGGGAGTAGGCCAAAAAGTGGCACAATACAGGGATGGAGGTGACGGCGGCAGCAGCATGGGGGTCGGGACAGTGGCAAAATACATTCTGGAGTGGCAAAAAAGTGGCCCACAAAGGGGCCAATGAAGAGAGGGGAGGTACGGGGGGACAGCATGGGGTAAAGGCAGGGGCAAAATTGACATTCTGGAGGGGGGAAAAAACGGAGTGGCCCAAAAGAAAAAAAGGGGGGGGGGGGGGGGGGGGGGTGGGGCGGGGGGGGGAAAAGGGTTGGGGTGGTTGATAGGGGGGTGGAAATAGGAAAATGGGTCAGGCGGGACAGCATGGGGTCGGGAAGGGGGCACAATGAATTCTGGAGGTGGCAAAAACTGGAGAAAGGCCACAGAGTGCACAAGGACAAAAGGTGGAGGTGACGGCGGCGGGAGCAACAGCATAAAGGTCAAAAAGGCACAATAAACAGTGTGGAGTCACGGCCCCAGCAACCGCAGCAAATGGGGCAGAGAGTGGGCCAATGACAGAGTGTGGAGGGGGTGGAAAATCCCAGTCCCGGGTAAAGAGGGGTTGGGGGGAAAGAGGGAGAAACTGCCAGCAAAAATTTTTGGGGCATCAGGGGTGGCAACATCAGAAAAAGTGGCTGAGGCAGGAAATTTGAACCCAGACTCATTTCTCATTTTTTGGGGTGAGGCGTCATGGCTATGTATCTGGACGCCAAAGGCTTTTGGTTTTGGGGAAACCCGGGCCCCGATCCACGCCTTTTTCCATCTTGACAAAGGTAAATTGTTCCCATTTCCGGGGACAAGCGGGTTCTCCTTGGGGAAAACGATGGCCCCCGCCGCACGAAACCCGCTTTAAATGCCCCCACATTTCCCGGGCGGGAACAGCTTCTCCCCTGCAAATTTGGGCAAGTTGGGGCCACCCATCCAGTTTGGCTGCCCAGTAGCCCCAGGGAAATCTTCTAACTGGGGGGCAGAGTGCTTTTCCAAGAAAGGCCCACCACCTTTTGGGTTCAGGGTTTTGCCCCCGGGCCCTTAGCTGCTGCCGGGCTGGCGACTGCCCTCCTCACAAAGGGGGGGTGAAGGAAGTTTGCTCATCAGTAAACCCCCCAGACTTGGGTTTGTTTCTAAAAGGAGCTGGTACTGCTCCTCCCCCCCCCAATTTCCCCCCAGAAACCGCGGCAGAAAGTACGGAGCGCTGAGGCCCCCCCCCCTTCAGACCCTGTCAGAGGGGGGGGACGATGCCCCCAACACGGCAGCGGCCAACTGCCCTACGGGGGTTTTCCCCCTATATATTTGAGTTTGCCCTTTCCCTTCAAAAATTTGGGAAAAAAAGGCTCCCATTTTGGACCGGTAGCAGGGCCCAAAATAGGGGGGGGAGACCCAGAATCACCCCCTCGCCGGATTCTGCCCTATTCGGGCTGCCCACTACCCAAGGCAAATAAGCATGCTGGGGCCATCGCAATGGGGTATTCCCGGGGGCTCCCTCCCTCCACTCCACTGTATACCCCAAAGGGTTTGCGGGTCATCGGGCCTCGTCTTCCTCATTTTCCCACTACCCCCTCCAGCGCCCCTGCTCCTCCTCTTTTGTCACCTGGTAGAAAATCCACCCCATTTCCCCAGACAATCTTCTGCTCCAAGTCCTCCTCCTCCTCCATTTCAGTCCCCCCCCCGACTAAAGTGGCCCCCCGAGATTAGTCCCCCATTCTCCAGTCCCCTGCCCAAAACAGTTTTTTTTCAGCATCTGTTCCGGGCCCATGAACCCAGTGGAATGACTTTTTCATCCCGTAGTCCGGGCGCCTGACAAAAAAAACGGGGCCTCCTCAAATTTTGGCCTCAAAAAAGGGCAGGTGTCACGCATGAGCGCCACTGGCTAAACATAAAAAGTTACACAGGGAAAATTCCTGCCCAAAATTTGTTTATAAAAAAATCGTTAATGGCTTTTCTCTTTTTCAAAACAGTGGGTTTCCAACATGGGGCGGGCTGGAAATTCCCAACGGGTGGAAACATCGCATATAAGAGGGGTTTGAGGGGGGCCCCTTTCTCCCCGCTGCAACTCGAGGGGGGGGTTTTCCCTTTTTGGGGAGGAATGATGAAGTGCAGGGCACATTTTCCTGGCCTTTTTCAAAATCTTCTAAAGTTTCGGGGGAAAGCTTCGGGAAAACCTTTTAAACAACCAGTTTGGGAACACGTGGCCATGAAAGGGCGCATGGCCCAAATCCCTCCCCGGGGGAAACCCGGGGACACCATGTTCCCCCCATTGCCCCGCCCCCAAGGTTTCCCCGATTTGCAGTTGGCGCGGAAAAAGGCCACCCATCGATTTTTTGCTGCAGGGACGGGGAACAGTTCCTCCCCTTGTGACTTTTTCGCCGAGGCAAGCCAGGTTTTAAAATTTTTCCATGACACCGCGTGCCCTCCCACATGGGGTATGATGGAGCAGAACTTTGGGGGCTGAGATGGGGGTGGGTTTGGAGGAGGGGGAGGGGGAACTTTGGGCGCAGGAGCCCCTTTTAAACAACGGGGAGGAAAAGCGGCGTCTCCTGCCCCAATTTTGTTGGTGTGCCGGGGCCGGAAGCACATTCACCCATTGTCCGTCCAGGAAAAGAAACGGGCCCTGCCCCGTTTTTTTAAAACCCTCCAAACGCCCCGGCTGCCGTGCCCCTTTGGGAAACCAAACCGATAAGCTAAAGGGACTCCCCCCCGCCTTCTGTTCAAACATATTTATGAAGGGGCGGTACGCCTTTTTGAAAAGAAATTTAGGCTTGGAACCCCTCCATCTCGGCCCCGGCACAAGCCTTTTTTTCCTGAACGGGCAGAGCCCCCTTTTTGGGAAAAAGGGAGGGACTGCAGAACCAACAATTTTGGCCCGGAGCACGGCCCCAGTTTCTGAAATTTTAAAAGGGGTTGGACGCTTTTTTTTTTTGCCCTCTTTGCAACAAATCCCTGAACACGCTGGGGCCCCAAATAGTACGAGGAGCAGGAGAAATTTAAACCCGGGAATGATGTAAAAGAGAAACAACCCCCCTTTCGGGCAGAGGGGGTTGGAAAGCCTTGAGGGCTGAAATGGAAATGCTGCCACTGGGCGCTGCTCGTGTTTGCTGCGGGGGGGCGGGAAAGGGAAACCACCACACCCTAGCCACTTTTTTCTCCCAGGCCCCCGGGAGGGGTGAGCGCATGTTTTGACCCGGGGCCGGGGTGCCAACTTAGCCCCCCTGGCCATGCTTCACTTTCTCCCCACAGTTCCACATATACCCAAAAATTTCGGCTCCCCCGGTGTTTTAAGAAAAAGAACGCCACACCCCGGGCTGGGTTTACCCCCAAAGCTCCACACGAGTGACAAATTTCCCGCCACTGCCTCGCTGACCCCGTCCGCTCCCTTTCGGGCCTTGCGAAGCGGTTTTTTTAAACCCCCAGGGCCCGCTTGGCCCCCCAACCCTCACCCCTGCGGGCTCCCCCGCTGACCCACGGCCACAAAACCCCCTTTGCTGGCTGCGTTTGCTCCCCTGACGCCCCAACCCTGACGCCCTCTTCCCTGACGTGATAAGCCCTTGCCTAAACCCGGCTCCCAAGTGGGTGGGACAAACATCATCATCTTTTTTGTGTTTCATCGTAAACGCTGTCCTCATCCCCCGGTCTTGGTATGCAGGGGCCGGGACCCTTAAAAACATGACCCCCCAAGCCACTCTCAACATCTTTTTGCCGACTCCTTTGGCCCCTTTTGGGGTTGCCCCCCAATTTTTCTTTTTTGGGGGAGGCCGGGGGGGAAAGGGGGAACCTTGGGGGTCCCCCCCTTAAAAAGGGGAACCATTGGGGGGTTTGTTTTTAAAAACCCCGCCACAAACGCCCGGGCCGCTAGATACAGCGGCATTTGTGGCCTCACCGAGTGCCCCCCTGCTGCGACCCCCCCTTGCTGTGCTTTCCCTTTGGGCCCCTGCCCGGGAAAATTTTTGTCCTCCCCACTCGCATTTGAAACCCTGCCCCCTCTCGTCGACTACTGTTTGTTCTAAAATGTAAAAAAAACTTTTTGATGAAGAAACCCGTATATGATAAATAACACCCTGTATTTATTCCAAATAAACCCAGAACAAGTTTTGGGGAAACCCCTTATATAAATTGCCCCCCACAAAGGGGAATAAAAAATTTTTACTTGTATTTGCCTTTTTAAAAAACCCCTGTGTTTTTTAAACTAAAATGTAAAAGCACAAACAGGTTTAAAATTAAACCCTTTCCGGATATGTTTTATGCACAGAATTTCTTCTGTGGGGGTAAAAAACCCAAAGTTTTTTTTTTTACTGAAAACAACTGCAGAAAAATACTTATTTAAAACCCCTTGGAAAAAATGTTAAAAGGGGCAAACCCAAAAAAAAAAAATTGCCCGCAAACCAAAAAAAACAAAACCAAAAAAAGGGCCCTTTTGTAGTTTGTCCAAAAAAAGGGAAAAAAAGGGTTTTTTTACGGTTTTTTCCCCACAAAAAAGAAAAAAAATTTAATTAACCTTCCCCTTTGTGAATTGGGCCCTACGGGAAAAATTATTTTTTGGGCGGGGGGAAAGAGGGTTTTTTTTTAGTCACCACAGCAGAAAAACAAGCTTAAAACCCCTTTGGTTTAAAATTTCGCCAAAAAATTTTGAAAAACCCCCCAAACACGAGCTTGAGCGTGTTACAATGGCGTGTTTTTTCCCTTACAAAACAAGAAAAAAAATTTTGAAATTAACCTTCGTTTGGGAAAATTTGGGCCCTTCAGGAAAAATTTATTTTTTGGGCGGGAAAAAGACGGTTTCTTTTAGCCCCCAAAAACAGCAAACCAACGCTTAATTAACCCCGGGATGTAAATTGCGCAAAACAATTAGCAGCCAAAAATGAAGTGGAAAAACCAAGAAAAAAAATTTTGGTAAAAATTTCCAAAATTAACCCCAAACAAATTAAATGAACCCCCTAAAAAAACTTTAAGAGAAGCCCCCCCTCGAGAAAAGCTGAACACCCCCCCAAAAATCGCTGTATAAAAATCAGTTCTTCAAAAAGACTATTAAAGCAGCCGGGCAGCACCTTCCCAAATCAGACGGTGAGAGCGGTATAGCTCCCACGTCGCCCCGGGATTTATTTTATGTCGGTGACGCACAGAATTTTCCCGGGCCCTCTGATTGTTTTCATCTCTGCACATGTAAGCAGGCTAGGGCCCCCCTCCCCCCCAGAGTGCTTTGCCCCATGTAACCCCAAATGTGCTCGCGGGCCTTTTTAAACAATCAAAACCCAAAATTCGTTCCCCCCAAGTCCCCCAAATTTTTGATTTTCCTTTTCCAAACCCGAATTTTTCCCCCTGAAATTCAAAACAAATTTCCCCCACTTAAAAAAGTTTTAAAAATAAATTTCACCCATCCTAAACCCCAGCCTTATACGCCCCTGCTTTAGGTTTCTTTTCTCACATTTGTTTTTTAAAATCATTTCGGCTGCTTTTAAAAAAATTTTTTCTGGTTTAAAAGGGTTTGGCCTGTGAGCCTGGGAAAAAGGCAAACAGCTCCCGGGCATGAGAACTGCCCAAATTGCGGGAAGGGGGCTGTGAAAACCTTTCTCTCCCCACTTCTCACACAAAGATGTTTAATTAACTTGGGAAAAAGCAGGGAGGGGGGGTATGATGTCACCAGTTTTCCCATGAGGGAACTCGGGGGAAAGAGATCCCCCCCTAAATTTTGAAGAGAGAAAGAAACAAAAATCCTGTAAAAAGCCGTACGGGGAAAAACCCCTTTAAAGGTTTGGAAAAAAATATAACTGAAAACCCTATGAATGAGTTTCAAAAAAATTTCAGATTTAAAAAAACCCTTTAAACCCCCTTAACAGCCCGCAGTTAGTTTTGACCTTGTGATAACCCCCATTTTTTTTAAAATCGACAGGGTTCACTTCATGTGAGAATAATTTTTTGATACTTTTACCTATCCATTGATTAAAAAAATTTTTTTCTCGTACAACATTTTTTCAAAAGAAAATTAAATTTTTGGTTTTATCAAATTTTTAATTGCGAAAAATTAAAATTGTGAAAATTTTAAAATTTTGGTTTTTCCCTTTTTCCCGAATTTTCGGAAAACAGTTAAAAAAAACAAAAAATTTTTTGCACTCTACAATGTTAAGGTTGAAAAATTTTTAAAACCCTTTTATTTTTTACCTTTAGGGTTTTTTTAGTAGTTTTTTCACTTTTTAAAGGGGTTTTGGAACCTGGTTTTTTTTTGGGAACCACCAGCAAATTATCTTTTCCTGAAAGAAAAACCCCCCTAAAAAATTTTTTTGTAAAAAATCCCCAAATTTTTTTGGGTTTTTAACATTTTATTATTAAGGTTCCAGAGTTTTAAAAGCGGAATCCCCAAACTATTAAATTCCCCGGCTTTGGAGCCGGGGGGGCCCCAGGGCGGAAACCAAAGCCTCAAAGAAGGGAAAAATTTCCCCAAGATTTTGGGGTTCCATTTTAGGGGAATTTCTTTTTTTAAACCCCCAAGTTTGCTAAAAAAAAACCCATAAAAGTAAACCTTATTTTTGGAAAACAACAATTTTTAAGAAATTCCCAAGGTTTTGTAGTGAAAAACCCACTTTTTTCAAAACTGGTTTTTAATTTTACCTAAAACCGTAACTTTTTAATTTTTTTTTAAAAACCGCAATTTTAAATTGAAAAGGTTTTTTTTCCAAAAATCCTTAACTAAAAAAAAGCCCCCAATTTTTTAACTTTTTCCAACCCGGAAATTAACCCACATTGGGTTTTAAACCAAAATTTTTCCCCATGGCAGGGCAAAAAAAATTTTAAAAAACAAAAATTTTTTTTTTTTGGGAATTTTTGGCCCGGTTTTCTTTTCCACATTACAAATTTTAAAAAGTTCCAAACGGTGAAATTTAAAGGTCAAAAATCATTTTTTAATCAAAACAAAAAGGTTTACGGGGTTTTTTTTTTTTTTGGGGCGCACTTTCCCACTTTTTTTTAAAACGGCCAGGGAAAATTTAAAAAGAAATTCCCAATTAGGGTTCAAACAGGTTATTTAAAAGGGTGGCAAACAAATTACAGTTTTTTAAATAAAAACAAAACTTTAACTTTTTTTATTTTTAACTCAACCTTTTTGCCCACACTATTTTAAACCTTTTTTTTTTTTTTTTTCCCAAAAATCCACGCTAAAGGGGAAAATCTAAAAATTTACAGTTTGGTAACCCCAAAACTAACGGGAAAACCTTTTTTTTACTTTTCCAACCCCGCACCTTTCATTTACCCCAAACTAAATCTTAAAAATTGGCTTCCCTTTCCCCCCACAGTGAAATTTGAAAGGGTGAAAAAATCCCAATTTAAAATTATCCTAAAAAAAAGTTACTTTTTTTGCTTTTTGGGCCCCAAACTTTTTAAGTTTCTAGGGGCAAAAATAGAAATTTTAAAGGAAAATTAAAGGGTAAAAATTTCGTTTTTTAAAAATTCCCCCCTTTTTTTTGGGGGATTTTTTGTTTTTTTACAGCTTTCCACCACCCGGTAAATTTTAAAAGGAAAAACTTTCCCCACAGGTGAATTGAATGGTAAAAAATTTTTAATTTTTTAATTAAAATTTAAAACAAAAATGTGTTTTTTGTTTTAAAGGGCCCACATTTTTCTTTTACCAAACTTTTTTTAAAATTTTCTTTTTATCCCAAGGGATTAAAGGGAAAAGGGTTTTTTTTCAAAAAAAATTTTTACTTTTTTTTTTTTCCAAATGTTTTGCCAATTTTAAAAATTTTTAAATCAATTTTAATCAAAGGTTTTAAAAAGGTTTTTTGAAAAAATACAGTTTTATTTTAAAAAAAAATTTTCTTTTTTTACGCGCACCAGCCGAAAAAAATTACGCACCATTCCGAAATCAAAATGAATTCAAATTACCAAAAGGTTTTTTTTTAAAAGGGGTTTACGTTTTTTATAAAAAACCCCAAAAACAAAAGGGAAACTTTTTTTTTGCTTTCGCACCGTTTAAGAATTTTTTCTTCTTTTCCTTTCCCCAAGGGGGTTGAAAGGGCAAAAAAAGTTTTTAAAAAAAAGTTACTTTTTTTGATTATTCCAAATTTTTTTGGGGCCCAATTTTTTTAAAAAAAATTTATTTAAAGGGGAAAAAAGGAAAAAAAAAAACCCTTAATCCTAAAAATTTTTTTTTGTTTTCCCCCCAATTTTTTAAACCCCCTTCCCAAAAACCCAAAATTTTTTTTAAATTTTAAATGTGTTTTTTTCTTTTTAAAAAATTTAAAAATTTATTTCCAAACCTTTAAATTTTTTTTTTTCCCTAAACAGGAAAAAGGGGTTTAAAAGGAGCGGGGGGGGAGCCCAATGAACAAAAGTTTTTTATTGGCCCCCCGGCTTTTAATAAATTTTTGGATCACCCTTTAACCCTTTAAACCCTTTTAAAATTCTGTAAGAAAAAAATTCCCCCAATTTCTGTTTTTCGGGGTTTTTAACCCAGCACTGGTTTAAAATTTTTGATTAGGAATTTTATGCCCACCCCATCCCCAACAGGGCCACCAAAATTAAAATCTTCCCAAGGAAAGCCATCCTTTTTGACTGTTGGGATTTAATTTCATTTCTCCAGCCTTGTTTGGGTGTAATAATAAGGTGTTGTTGCTCTCCCATAGACTTTAATGGTAATCGCTCATAATCGATGCTCACTATCGAAAAACCTTATCGATAGCGGCCGACTATCGACTATCGATCGATCTCGATAGCCAACGCAATCGCTCAACACTAGCCATAACTTTTTTTATTTTTCTGTATATGGAGCTGATTAAGGGATTGTTTTTTGCGGGATGAGTTTACATTTTTATTGGTACCATTATGTGGTTCATATGATGCTTTGATCACTTTTTAATCAAGGTTTTTGTGAGGTGTTTTGATCAAAATACAGCAATCCTGGTAGTGTTTTTTTTTTATTTTTTTACAACGGTCACCAGGTGGTATAAATGACATGCTACCTTTATTCAGCAAGTCGATATGATTACAGCGATACCCAATTTGTATTTTTTTTTATATTTTACTGTTTTTACACTATAAAAACGCTTTCATTCAAAAGGAAATCATGTTTTTTTTGTCTTTCTTTTTTCTTTTTCTGTTTTTTTTTTTTTTTTACTTTGTTTTATTCTTTTTTTTTCATTTTTTTGTTTTATTGGGGGGTATTAACTTTTTTTGTTTTTATTTTTACAGTGTTTTGGGTGATTTTTTATATGTTTACGATTATTGATACCTTTTTTAATTTTTTTGGTTTTTTTTTTGTAAAAATATTATCTTGTATCCAGGAGAGCATATTTTTTTTTTTTTTTTTTTTTTTTTTTTTTTTTTTTTTTTTTTTTTTTTTTTTTTTTTTTTTTTTTTTTTTTTTCAATTACATTTGTTTTTTTTTTTAAAATTTTAAAACCCAATTTTTTTTTTAAATGTTTTTTTTTTTTTAAAAAAATTTTTTTTATCTTCAGAGAGGCCATAACTTTTTTATTTTTCCATATACAGAGATGTTTAAGTGCTTTTTTGGGCACGATGAACTTACGTTTTTATTGGTACCACTTTGGCATTTATATGAGTTTTTGATCACTTTTTATCCCATTTTATGTGCTGTGGGATGAACAAAAATTGCAATTATGTTTTTTCTGGGTTTTTTTACAGAGTTCAACTGTGTGGGTTAAATATGTGATTGAGGATTTTTATTCCCACGCATCCCATCATGCCACCAAGTTATCCAAGGAAGCCAATCAAAAAACAATAGAATCAACAGGTATCAACAGGGGCTCCATATAAACATAGCGATGTTGTGCAGTGCATACCTTTTTATCAGTGGTAAAATGACTGGCATATATTTAATGCAAATTACTTGAGGTTTAGACAAAATATAACTGTAGGCTATGTATGAGTTCAAAAAGCATTTAGAAACCATACTAAAAGAAGTTTTCCGATGGACTCATCGATGTCTTTCCATGGCAGTGCCAGAAACTTGGTGTAGGACTTTTCCGTCCATGCCTCCCAGCATGCCACTGAGGAACCTAAGGAATTCAATCAGAACATAATATGCAATGAGTGGTATAAGGGGGGAGAACAGTTGGAAAGTGGAGGGAAGAAGGGCGAGGGGGGAAGGAGAGACAAATACAAGACATACCACATAAATATACACTCACAATTGGAGTGAACGTCTGGCACACCCTGGAGATTTACAAATGAACGATGTGTCTACTAAGACATTGATCTCCATTCTCAGGGAATCAAAGGGGTTCCCACAAGTAGGCCTCTGGCTGTCATGACTACCACTTGGCACTCCACAATCTCTTGGTAGTGGGGAGGGGGCGACCGCGGACTGGAACGGTGTGTGTACCGCTGCATCTAAAGGGTCAAAATGACAGGACTGGAACAAACAGACCAGCATACCACACTAAATAGCCTTCAAAACTTAAAGCTGGTACTAGTAGCTCCACAGCTGTAGTCCCAGTGTACCTGCCACATCAGTCAATGTAAACGTCACAGGAGCTGAGGCATGTATAATATGATATATATATGGTACATACACACACATTTTTTTTTTCAATTTCTACATCTTTTTTATTTTACATGTAATCCCCCTAGGGTACTTGGTAACACCAGCCAGTCTCAAGTACCTGTTGTGTGTGTGTGTATATATTGTAAGGAAAGTTGTACAGGCGAACATTGTTTTGAGGGAAGATACGTTTCTCCCTAGAATGATCTCATACGTTACTATGTGGCGAGCGCACTGGATAGAAAGCGTGTCACCGTGTGCCTCGGACTCGGATGAAGGGAGAGGACAGTCTTGTGTGTCAGTAGCACTATGTACCTGACATGTCTTTTAGTTTAAAGCGGTTCCAATAAGCTTGTGTCTGGGTTTGGCTTTATGGAGTGGTCCAAAGAGCTCGGGTGGGTGGACACTCCCACGCCCCAGGTGAGGCGGGGCTCAGGCTATAAAGCAAGGGTCTGCAGGCCATGTCATGGCTGCTGTTCGGTGGAATGCTACAAGCCCAATGGTAAAGCAGCCCTGTTACTGCATGTAACGGTCTCTGTACGAGAGCACTGAGTGTCGTGTCGCTGCCTGTAGTAAGGGCCATTTATGTTTAGTTAGAGCTCAGCCGTGCAGGATTTTGTTTTGTTATAATTTTGCCCATGACCAATTAAGGCTGTGTTATTTTTGTTGCCTTCTAATAAACAGGGCATTAGCCTGGACTTGGGACTTTTAATGCTGTGTCCCTGTCTCTGTAATGCCAAAGCCGGGGCTGCTACCCTATGTGTGTTGATGCTAACCCCTCAAATGGTATGACTTCGGATGCGGGCAGGACAGGACGTTTTTTAATTTTTAAGAGACAAACACGCGTTTTAATGGTCCGTTTTCTGCTAATTGTTGCTAGGGCAATGGCCGGTGTGATATAAAAGACTTGGATAGCGGCTTACCTCTTTGTCTGGGTGTATGCTGCGCTGCGCAGCACAATCAGTGACCACCAGGATGGTGAACTTTTTAAAACAGCTTAGTCCAGGCAAAACAGTAGCCTTCAGCTGATGACAGCGAACCAGTCAGAGGTGCATGAGGTGGCCATGAGGGGCCAGGCCGAAACCAATTGACATGCTCATAGAAGTGAACCAATCTCAGCCCTTAAGGTAGCAGCAACACATTAATAAGCACTCCAAGAGCAGGTCCTGGGCAGTGTGGCGCAAAGGTGCAGAGAAAGCCAAAGCTCGACTTAACACCACCATGCGGCGTTGCAGTCTTCCCTGCGATATGACGCGTACAGATGACGTCGAGGTCCATACCTACGGGTTTTGAAAGACGTGGGCCGAGCACTAACGAGAAAGCTACGATGGGTCTCAGTGGGTGAAGTGATGGCGCCGTTCCTAACTGGGGGAACCGCGTAAGCGATATTTCGACCTCAGTGAGCAAGTCGCCAAGGACTTCTGAAGTAAAAGTGCGAGATCCTGGCTCGCTTATGAGTAATACACGAATGTGCGAGACGAAGGGATGTGCACAACTTGGCTTTTTCGGACCATCTTCCTGCACGCTCTCAGATGTACGACTGCTCCACTTGGTGAAAAAAATGGCTACAACCCGAGGAGTCTACACCTGAGAACAATAGTGGAAAGAAGTCGTCTTGGACAATTTCGTCCGTTCTTGCTCTGGGATTCAGCGCTGGGTTGGACATGCGACCCCAAAGATGATGTGCAATATCTGGGTACCTGGTCGATAGGTACAAAGCACAGAGGATTGCTTCATGAGCAGCCTCCCGGGACGCTCACATGCACGGACAGCGGCCTCGTCCGGAACTTCTGGTAAGATGGCCGCATATATATAGGGGGGAAGTGGAAAAGTGTCCCAAAGGGTGTAGCATAGAGGGGGACTCTTTGGGGAGGAAAAAGGACCCCATATGGACAGCCCGGTCCAAGGGAAGTGTCTCAAGGGGACGGGGCCGCTATACTGTGAGGGCGGTGTCACGGACCTGGGTATTTGTGCCGCAAACTGTCCCTACAGTTGAGACGTTGGGTGCGAACAAAGCCTAGGCGGAGGTCGTTGTTTGCCAGGACCTGTGGCTCTGCAGAGACGGAGTAGAGACTGATCGGGAGCTGTGTCATCTAAAGGTTAATGACTATCGTGGTTAACGGCTTTTCTCTTGTTTTTTTCCCTGGGGGGGACTCAGGGAGTCTGGTCACACTGGTGCACGCCAGTCTGATTGACCCCCTACATCACTCACCTGGACGGTTGAGGTAGGGGTCTTGTGTGTACATGGGGACACAAGGAATACAACTGCCATAGTCAAGCTCGAGGACTCTTTATGGGTATGGCCTCACATGTGGTGGGTTGTGGTCAGGTCACTCTAATTTTGGTCCTGCTCAACTCAGAGATCCCACCTTGGTATAAAGCCAGGGAAATGTGATAGTAATAAATAGGTGCCTCAATACCCAGGGCGGGAATACTATGTTCCCATATGGCACTAGTCAACCATGAGCTGTTATACAGGTTGACAAACGTTCAGGGAGCAGAGGTTGTGGAACAACTAGTGGTACCCACGCCATACCGGAGAATGGTGTTAGAATCTCCTCTCATAAACAAGTGTTAGGAGCCAAATTAGGTATGAAAAAGACCAAAGAGCGCTATTCTGCAGAGGTTTTTTTTTTTTTTGGCCAGGGGGTGTACACTGACATTGAGCCGGGTGTTACTGTTGAGCTCATGCCCGAGTGCAAGTTAACATCTCTCGATGCCACTTTTTCGGAGCCTTATGGTGGGACCCTTGCCATCATAGAAGTAACCTTTGGAAGGAGTAGCGATGGATCTAGTGGGCACCACTGGTGAAGTCTGCAAGGGGACCATCAGTACATATGGTGGTGCTGGATTACCCATCCTGGTACCCAGAGGCTGTGCCCTTACGGAAACTGTCATCGAAACAGTATTGCCAGGGTAATTGTTCTACATGTTCTCCCGGACTGGCATACCGAAAGATATCCTGATATGACCAGGGATACCTTTCATGTCAGGGTTATGAGGAAGAATTGTGAAAGTTATTAAACATCAAACATCATGCACACTAATTCGGATATCACCACATACACAGATGCCTGTTTGAAAGGTTTAATAAGACACTAATCAAGTTGTTTAAGAGAGGTGGTTAGTAAGGATGGGAAGGACTGGGATTGTTCCTGCCGTAACTCAGGTTCTCAGTCCGGGAGTTGCACAGTCGTCCACAGGTTTCTCTCTGTTTGAGTAGTATATTGGTAGACATACCACGGGGCCTTCTAGTTTTTGCCTAAGAATTACCGGGATGTCGAGTCACAACCTTACAAGGTGTTTTATTGAGCACATTTTCCTTATGAGGGACCGTATCGCTGCAGTCTCATGCCCATTGTTACGGTTCATTACAGCAGGCCGGAAGCCAATGCCGAGGTGTTATAACCGGTCTTGCCAAGGCTGAGGTCCTTCAAACGGGCGTGATCGGGTTTCTCGTATTAGTGCCACCTTGGAAGTAAATTTCTAGATAAGTGGCAGGGACCTTATGAGATAATGAGAAAAAGGTTGGGAGGTAAAGTATAAAGTCTATCTGTCGGGCAAAAGAAAACCAGAACAGCTCTTTTTCATGTAATTTAATTAAACCGTGGAAAGGAAAGATATGGAGACCTGACAGCTTGTAACTACCCCCAGAGTGTTTCAGAGGTCGCAGTTATATTCACGAGTCCTGCTCCCAAGTCACCAAAAACAGGAGTACCCTCGAATTGTTCAGAGAATTAAGGATGTGTTCTCTGAGTTACAAGGGCGACAACACAGTTATAGAGCATGACATTGTCAAGTCCGAACAGGGAAGTAAAGGTTCATCTGAAACCGTTACGGGTTACGGACTTGTCGTAGACGGGCACATTTCCAGAGGAGGTCAAAAAAATTGTGGACCTCGGAGTAATTGAGGAGTCCAGAAGTGACAATAACTACGTGGTCCAGATCTATTGTGATCGATACATTAGCCACGATGGTTCATTACGCTTCTGTAGCGCACTTCAGGAAAGCTAAATGATGGTCTTCAATGTTGGATGCGTTATCCAATGCCGAGATGTGGACGAGTTAATTGAGAGGTTAGGTCAGGCCAGTACTTCTCTACTCTTGACCTTACTAAAGGTTATTGGCAAGTACCCCTTACCAAAAGCAGGCCAAAGAAAAGGACCGCTTTTGACACCCAGATGGTTCTGTTAAGTATGTTTGCTTACCATTTGGGTTGACATGGGGCCCTAGCAACCTTCCAAAGGTTAATGGATATACTTCTCAAGCCCCATTCGTCGTTATGCCTCGGTATTCGACCGACATAATTATCTTCTCAGTGAGGATCTAGGACAGCCACCTATCTAAGGTACAGGCTGTGCTTGATTCGCTTAGACGAAGCAGGGCTTACAGCAAATCTAAAAAGTGTGCCTTAGGTCTGGATGAGAAGCCCGGGTAAACGTGGGGTATGTTTATTGGTAGAGGTGTCATAAAAACCGCAAATCAATAATAGTAGAGGTATACATAGGCTGGCCACATACCCTACAACCAAAGAGCATGAGTATGGGATTTTTTAGGTATGTTGGGTATTATCGGAGGTTCATTCCGAAACTTCGCTAGCATAGACGCTCCTCTCTCAGACCTGACAAGGCACAGTAAATAGTTATGGTTACATGGAGCAAGAGGGGCAGGAGTGTCCTTTCAAGTTAAAATTGTCTCTGTGTAAACAACCAGTTCTAGTCACCCCTAACTTTAAAAGAGGAGTTTTTTTGTTACAGACCGATGCATCTGACGTGGGCTAAGGTGCAAGTCTTTCCCTAGGAGGTATGATGGAGAGTGAGCACCCGTCACTATCTAAGCAGAAAGCTCACGCCGCCGGAGGCGTAACTTTTGTATTGTTGGCGGGAGAGTATGGGGGGGGAGTGTTCTTTGGCAATCTAGTGGGCCCTTGAGTCCTCTAGTATTACACCTACTGGGAGACTCAAACTTAGGTTATTACGGACCATTCAGCCACTAACCTGGATGTCCCAGGCAAATAGAGAAAAATGCATGAGTCCAAGGTGGTTCTTTGACATTACAAAAATTATAGATTTTCCGTGGAACATAGGCTGATAAATGCAAGGCAATGCTGACGCACTGTCATGAGTCACTGGTTTGATGGCTAAAGTGTCCGACCCACAGGGCGTCGACCAGAGGGGCGGAGGGTATTGTACGACTGTGGACAGGCAGACATTATTGAGGGAAGATACGTTTCCCCTTGAATGCTCTCATACGTTAATTAGAGGGAGCGCATGGATAGTACGCGAGGTGTCAACCGAGTGGCTGACTCGTGAAGGGAGAGCGACAGTCTTGTGTGTCAGTAGCACTATGCTGCTGAACATGTTAGTATAATAGCAGTTACAATCACTTGTGTTGGGTCGGCTTTTCTTGTGTGGTCAAAGGGAGCGGGTGGAGGGCCAATCCAAGCCCTGGTGAGGCGGGCTCAGGCCATATAAAGCTGGGTCTGACAGTCCTGAATGCGGTATGATGGTCGGATAGTACAAGCCCACTGGTAGCTGCCCTGTTACTGCATGTAAAGGTACTCTGTACGAGAGGCAATGAGTGTGTCTTCCATGCTGTAGTACAGGGCCATTACTGTTTAGTTAGAGCTCCAGCCGCAGCAGGATTTTGTTTTGTATATTTTGCTCTGTCATTAAGGGACGGTATTATTTTTGTTGCCTTCTAATAAACCCAGGCATAGCCTGGACTTGGACTTTTAATGCTGTGTCCCTGTCTCTGTCTGCCAAAGCCCGGGGCTGCTACCTGAGTGTTGATGTGTTGATGCTAACCCCCACAACATATATATATAGATAGATAGATAGATAGATAGATATATATATATAGAGTGTACACGGCTCTGAAATCACATCATAAGTCCATCAGGCATAGAGACAGAGGCAGTAATAAGGTGCAAACGGTTCCTTCCGTATATTTGGCAATAACATGCACAGTAATAAATGTAAACGAATAGTGATGAGCGATTACGTTGACTATCGTCATTGGGTCGATAGTCCGAATATCGGCATATATCAAGTGGATTTCCGTTAGTCGATAATAGATTATCGCGATGACCATTTAAAGTCTATGGGGTGGAGCAAACAACACCTTTCATTCTTACACCCCCACAGGGCTGGAGAAGATGGAATTAACACATCCACAACAGTCAAAAGGATACATGCTTACATCTTAGCAACACACTTAGGTTAGAAAAGCCACAGAAAAAAAAAGTCACAGACCATTCACTATCCCTGTTATGTCCCAAGCGCTGACCCTTAAACCTGCATCACCCACAATATTAAAAAGTGCCAGAAGGACAGTATGATTTGAACCATCAATTTTTACTTGAACTGGAACAATTGTATATCCCTGTCCTGTACCGCTGAATGAACTATTTAACTGTCTGACCCACAGATTAAAAAGTGCCGGGAAAAGGGAGTCCTTTGAACCACATTTTAGTTGACTGGAAATTGGTCTATATCTGTCCGTACCGCAGAATGACCATCTAATACCTATCTGGACCCACAGATTAAAAAGTGCGGGAAAAAGGAGTCTTTGAACCACCATTTTAGTTGTACTGGAAATTGACTATACCTGTCTTGGGCCACAGCATGAGCCCAAACCTGCATGACACCCCACCCACATTTAAAAAAGTGCCCGGAAAAAGGGAGTCTTTCAACCAGCCATATTAGTTTCAACGGAGCATTGAATATACCTGTCTGGGCCACAGCAATGAGCCCCAAACCTGCATGACCCCCAGATTAAAAAGTTAGCCGCATAAAAAGGAGTTCTTTTCAACCACCATTTTTAGTTTCCACGGACATTGAATATCCTGTTCTGGGCCACAAGCATGAGCCCCAACCTGCATGACCCAGATTTAAAAAGTGCCGGAAAAAGGGGAGTCTTTTCAACCACCATTTTAGTTGAACTGGTCATTGACTATACTTTCCTGACCGCAGAATGACCAATTTAAACCTGTCTGATCACAGAATTTAAAAAAGTGCCGGAAAAAGGAGTCTTTGTTTAAACTCACCATTTGAGTTGAACTGGTCATTGGTCTATATCTGTCCTGGCACAGCATGAGCCCCAAACTGTTTGATCCCACAGATCACAAAGTGCTCTATGCTATTTTGTACTTGACTGTCATTTGATTATTTTTTGGGTAATGACATTTGTTTACAGAATTTATTATAGGGAAGTTGTTTTTATAGTTTTACATTTTTATCATTTTGCTTATTTTTCAAGTGTGATAACATACAACATACACCCCTCTCTGCAGTTTTTAAGGTATTCTTTTACAAGGTGTAGATGAGTTATTCGTTCGCGCACACCATAAGTAATACAATGTCCTAATCTTCACAAAAAATTTCTTAGTTGAGAAGAATTTGCCCTCCTGGCTTCTGAGACTGATTCAGCTAATCAATTCAATGGTTTCATTTTTCCTCACAAATACTTCTCATTGATTAGGGACAGACTCCCCTGGAGATCAAATGATGCGAACCCCATAGTGACTCCAGCCCTCATGAAAATTTTACGCCTCAAATTGTGCAATTTGGTCCAGCCCTGGACCCCTTTTTGACACTAACTTAATCTCACAGAAATCACCTTTTTTCAAAATATGATTTTTTAGAGTAATTTGAAGCTCTCCTGATTGCCCCTAATGGTGGAGCCAGTGCTTGCCGTCAGCCATCTGTTATCACGGAAGTCCAGCTTGCCAGGACTTACACGTGGGTTGCGGTGAGAGACCAGGCTAGCGTCCGTCATCTATTAACACCCGTTAAAAACTGCCCTTATGACGCGTGCAACGAAAACAGACGGATGAAGAAGAGTGCAGGAAGCGGAGGACGTGTCAGTGTGAGCTAAGGACCTCCAGCCTTCCTCAGTACACAGTCAAGGACCTGGGTAGCGTTGCCCTACGTATGAGTGCGGGACCATTGAGCTTCACTTGGAAATACTGGTGGTTAACGGTCATGTTCCACCCAGGTGCCAAATTTTTCTTGGCATTCTTTTTCTAATTTTACTCAAACGTGCTGGAGGAAAATTGTCTCTCGTACTATCTTCTCTGTCCGTGCTCCATACTCCATGTCCTCTGGAATTAACACTACATTGGTAAGTTTTCCTGTACCTCCCTTGTACAATTCAGAGGAATTTTTTTAACAGCTATTTTGTACATGCAAGTTTTTTAGTACTGTAATTCTAGAAAACACTTTTTAAAATAGATGGAATCCCAACCATGTCTTTGTTTTCTCTTTTTTCTTTAATTGTATTAAATAGTGTCTTCAATACAGGGTCTTCCTTTGCTATGTTAAAGATCTTGCAAAAACAAGTCATTTTGACAATTATGTGGCCTTTACAGTGTCCTACCTATTCTGTTTTGGACATCACCATACCCTTGAGCCACTCTTGACAATTGTGAAGAAACAATGTCTGTTAGAAACCAACATTTTTTAAAGTAGGACCTTTAGTTTAGCTGCATGTCTCGGCAAAAATGCTCCCAAAAATTAAAACATGACCCTTGAGCCACCTTTTGACAATTGTGAAGAACAAAATGTCCTATAGAAACAAAATTATTTTAGAATAGGAACATGTTGTATTGCTGCATTTCAAAGCACAGCTTGGACCCAAAAAAATTTATTAAAAATGACTTCTCAGCCAGTTTAAAATTGTGGGGGAGATATGCCACTTAGATGCCCCTTTTCTGTTCCAAAGGTCCACGTTTATTGCTGTATCTCACAGCAACAGGAGCCCAATAAATTATAATTATGACTTCTCAGCCACTGTTTTAAAAATTGTGAGGGAGAAACTGCCACTTAGAAGCCCCATTTCTGTTCAAAGGACCACTATTATTGCTGTATCTCACGCAACATGACCCAAAAAAATAATAAATTTGACTTCTCAGCCACTGTTAAAAATTGTGTGGCAACATGACCCCATAACCCTTGACAATGCGAACAATTCTAAAGATGAAGTGAGGTAAATGGAATATGGTTTTGTCATGAAACTTGGTGTCTTTTTCGTCTCATCACAGCCTAAACAGCAAAATGAACTGTTGGGAACTGAGAATATAAAATGGCGAGTAAGAAATGATCATTTAAAAAACTTTTTTCAAGAGGACATTTCTGTTTGGAAGAGGAATGTTGAAGTAGACCGGGCAAACTAATCGCCGGTGACCTCGGCAATTGGGGGGGCACAACATCATCAGAGATCCGATGCCTGATTCATCTTGAATGAAAGTCAAACAATTCACATTATGGGAAAAGCCGGGGATGCGTTTGTCTGTAATGACTCCTCCAGCTGTGCCTGAAGTGCGCGCTTAGTTATGAGCTGGCTTGCTGGCAGGACAACACCTCTATGGCGTGGGGCGCGAGCGGAGCTCGGGTGCCATTCGTCCATTTGGATACCCAGAAGTCTATTGGGTAACGGAAAACTTACAAAAACATCGGTTTGTTGAGACGGAGTGTCGTGCACAATGATTCTTAAAGTGGTCTCTGGGAGTGTTGGATGTGTGTCCTGCATTACATGCGTTGGTGAAGGTGATAAATAATGATTTGCCAGATGTCACCCATTAGGCTTCTGCCACTTGCAATGCTGCTGCTGCTGCTGCCTACGGCTATTTGGCCTACCTACTGCTTGTCACGTCGTGATGTTGTTCCACAGTGACATTTGAAGAACTGTGAATCAGACGCAACAGATATCTCCAGGTTGTTCAATCAGCAAGGTCTCCATTTCCTGCATTTTACTCTCTATTTGGCGTGGGTGGAAGGAAAGTGCTGGAGTTTTGCTTTGTAACCGGGGATCCAGGAGGGTGGCCTCCCAGTAACTGTTGTTCATTTTGATGGCCTTATTGAGGGGTCATGTTGGAGGAAATGGTGCATCCAAGCACTCAATGTGCGAGATGGAGCCTGATTCAAAAGCTCGGGGCTTCAAGGGGCACTAGCAAACTGTTCTTCCTCCTCCGCTCAAATTCGCGCCCAACCTCTTTCCAAGGCAGGGACGTCGGTAACGTCGGTGCTCTAGGAATTCTCTCCACCATCGTTCCTCAGGCACAGCTCAACTCAGGCCTGACTTGCCTCAGATGATGCACCCCTGAGTGCTGATGCGCGCCTTAGCACTAGTCCTGCCCGATCATGCTAATGAAGTCCGATAAAATTGAGAAACTGTCGGGCCTTGTGGATTCGACGGTGAGAAATAGGCTCCGTGTCGCATCTGTGTCCATTCCTCCTTCAGCGTGGAGGACTGATGTTTCAGAGTGTCCAACGATCGTTCCAGAACTAAGATCACCACAATGTAATGCTGACAAAGGCATCGTCCGCAAATGACCATTTTGGTGGACTTCTTCAAAATGGCAGGATGGTGCAATGCTTTTCACACTGCCTCCACTCTCGGTGGCTCAAACACACTGAGGTCCGCACCGATGCTTGTCAGGCCATGGTGTCACATTCGTTCTGCGTAATGGCATTGCGCTGCTGCACAATCGCTGGGAGAATGTGGAGGGTGGAATTCCAGCGTGTTGCCTGTTGCCTCGTAACAATGAGACGGTATGATTGGGAGGCCGAGCTGACGCTGCAACGCAGCAGGAGGGTCGAAGCAGGGTTAAGCGAACGGCGGAAGTGCGAACTAAGTCCTCGAGCCCTTCTTCAGAAGGAAGTCCCAGGTCTCAGGGTTTAGCGCTTTGAATATTTCTGGACAACGAAGTTCATGACATGTGGCAGGCAAGGGATGTGATCCAGCCTACCGATCTTAAGCGCCGCCAGCAGATTTTTCCCGTTTAATAGCGCCACACTACTTGCCTGGCACAAGGTTCCTTGTCACCCAGCCAGCGCTCGGTCTCGTTGCGGAGAGCCGTCCACCAGCTGCCGGACATGTGTGTGGACGGTGCTCCAAGACAGATTAATTTCAAAACGGCCTGGTTTCTTCTGTGGCCCGTGATGCACCACCAAGAGGCCCTTTGGGCGGAAAGAGCCCTGACCATACCTGCGGTTTTGAAGTGAGTGCGCCGAGCCTGAGAGCCGTCAACGACCAGAGACATCCACCCAGCTCATCCCAGTGAGCTGTATAGAGATATAGCGGCCTTGGCCGTGGTTACTAGTCCATGTGTCGATGGTGAGATGGTATTTTCCGGCATAGATGCAGACAACGCGCTTGAAATTTTTAAGATGACACGTGGCTGGCCAGGGCAGGAGGGACGGCTTTCTGGCAAAGAAATGCCTTGCACGGCATCTGGTATCGGGGGCAGGCAAGGGCCATGACGTGGCGCGAAACCATATGTGTCCACCAGACGGAAAGGAGAACATTTCCAAGGCCAAAAGGCCACTGGCTATGCGAACATCAGGCTTTTGGCCTTTGGAATGGTTTGGGTTAAAGTGTTTCTTCTTCCCTCCCAAACCAGGAAGACAGAAGACGGGCTGCTAGACACGCCGCTGTACGGCCTGCAGGTCGTCATACTGGCGGAAGGAGAGAGGGGTAGGATGGGTCGTACTGGTTGGTGCTGGTTGGTACTCGGGCGACGGTGGAGGCTGAAGCGGAAGCTGATCCCTGATCATGACTCTGAGGTGGACATGGGTAGGGATGAGGACGCTTTGGTGGTGGCGGAGGGAGGCAAGTAACAGAGGTGTGACAATGGTTTGGAGCAAAGTAGCTCTATCAACAAAGCTTGACTGACCAAAAGTGAAAAAAAACACCATTGTTCTGAATTGTATATGGATAATAAACGGTATTTTTGGACAACTATTACATATTCACTGTGGTGAACTACAAATTGCTGTATTCAAATTTAAATTGCAAAGTAGCTCTATCAACAAAGCTTGACTGACCAAAAAGTAAAAAAAACACCTTGTGTGTCTGAAATGTTTACGGGATAATAAACAGTTTTTTTTGGCACTTATTTTTCAATTCACCTGATGGTGACTACAAATTGCTGTATTTCAAATTTAACTGCAATGTAGCTTATCAACAAAAGCTTGACTGACCAAAAGTGAAAAAAACACCTGTCTGAAATGTATACGATAATTAACGGTATTTTTGGCACCTATCAATTCACCCTGTGGTGACTACAAAAACTGCTGTATTTCAAATTTAACTGCAAAGATAGCTTCTATCAACAAAGCTTGATGACCAAAAAGTGAAAAAAAAAACCTTGTCTGAAGGTATACGGATAAATAAATACGGTATTTTTGGCACCTAACAATTCTCCTGTAGTGAATACAAAATTGCTGTATTACAAATTTAACTGCAAAGTAGACTATATCAACAAAGCTTTGACTGACCCCAAAGTGAAAAAAAACACCCTTGTCTGAAATGTATCGGATAATAAACGGTATTTTTGGCACCTATCAATTTCCCCTGTGGTGACTACAAAATAATGCTATATTACAAAATTTATAGATGCTAGGTACCTCTATCAACAACGTTTTGACTGACCAAAAGTGAAAAAAACACTGTCTGAAATGTATATGGATAATAAACCGGTATTTTGGCACCTATCAATTCAACTTTGGTGAATACAATTGCTGTATTCAAATCTAACTGCAAAGTAGATCCCTCAACAAAGCTTGACATGACCAAAAAGTAAAAAAAACTGTTCTGAAATGTTATACGGATAATAAACAGTTATTTTTGGGCACCTATCAATTCACCTGTGGTGCTACAAAATTGCTTGTTTCAAATTTAACTGCAAAAGTTTGCTTGCTCTATCAACAAAGCTTGACTGGCCAATAGTGGAAAAAAACACTGTCTGAAATGTATACGGATAATAAAGGTTATTTTTGGACCTATCATTCACATGTGGACTACAAAATTGCTGTATTCAAATTTAACTGCAAAGTTGCTCTATAACAAAGCTTGATAGACCAAAAGTGAAAAAAAACCTGTCTGAAATGTATACGGATAATAAAAATTAAAAATAAAAAAACGGTATTTTTGGCACCTAACAATTCACCTGTACGTGACTACAAAATTGCTTGTATTCAAATTTAACTGCAAAGTAAGCTCTATCAACAAAGCTTGACTGACCAAACAGTGAAAAAAAAAACACTTGTCTGAAATTGTATACGGATTAATAGTATGGTTTTTTTGGCACTATCATTTCCCCTGTGGTGGAATACAAAAAATGAATATACAAATTTAAGTGCTAGGTACCTCTTATCAACAAAGCATTGGACTGGACCAAAAGTGAAAATATCACCTGTCTGAAAATGTTTTAGGATAATAAACGGTATTTTGGCACTATCATTCACCTTGTGGGTGACTACAAAATTGCTGATCAAATTTATCTGCAATGTAGGGGGCTCTATCAACAAGTTGACTGACAAAGTGAAAAAAAAACACCTGTCCTGAAATGTATACGGATAATAAAACGGTATTTTTGGCACTATTGAATTCACCTGTGGTCGACTACAAATTGCTGTATTCAAATTTAACTGCAAAGTGAGCTCTATCAACAAAGCTTGGACCAGAACCAAAACGTGAAAAAAACACCTGTTGAAATGTATACGGATAGATGAACGTATTTTGGCACCTATCAATTATAACTCATGTGGTGACTACAAAATTGCTGTATTCAAATTTAACTGCAAAGTTAGCTCTATCAACAAAGCTGGACTGAACAAAAGTGAAAAAAGAACACCTGTCTGAAGTTGTATACGGATAATAAAACGGTATTTTTTCACTATCAATTCACCTGTAGTGACTAAAAAAATTGCTTGTATTCAAAATTTTACTGCAAAGTAGCACTATCAACAAAGCTTTTGAATGACATAAGGTGAAATAAAACACCTGTCTGAAATGTATACGGATAATAAAAGGTATTTTTGGCAAACTATCAGTACACCTGTGGGATGACACAGAAGTTGACTGGATTCAAATTTAACTGCAAGTTCGGCTTTATCAAACAAAGCTGGCCTGCGTCAAAGTGAAAAAAACACGTATTGAATTGTATACGGGATAATAAAGGTATTTTTTTGGCACCTATAACCTGTGGTGACTATCAAAATTGCTTATTCAAATTTAACTGCAAGGTGGGCTATATCACAAGCTGGGACTGGGCAAAATGAAAAAGAACACCTATCTGAAATGTATACTGATTATTTTAAAAAGTGGAGTTTTGGCACCTAAACAAATAGACCTGCAGTTACTAGAAAGATCTGTATCCTAATATAAGGCAATGAAATGTCTAATCAAAGTTTTGCTGTACAATATCAGTTTCCTTTATAGAGCTCTGTATGTGTTCGCCCGCGGGCCCCCCCCCCCCCCCGGTCCCACCGTGTCTTTTACAGCGGTAGCGGATGATCTTTAATTTTCTCTGCCTAACCTACCTGACAATCTGAAAATCTATGATCTAACTAATTCTAAGGATCACAAGCTAAAAGTAGTAGTAGAGCTGTCTTGTGAAAAAAAATTAGAAATTATTTCGCGGAGCTGTTTGCTGGCTGTTTGGACAGAGGCGAGCGGCACGTCCTACTGCTATTAGACGCTGACACACACTGATCATGAACAGGAGGGCTGTTTATGTTAAAACGAGGGTCATGTTCGATTTTTTCCTAAGGCGTTTCGCAAACCATACACATCCCTGTCATGACGTCGCACACACATCTCACCATGCTCTATTCTGTAAGCTGATTTTGCTGGCCGGCCAAAATGAACAGGAAGCGCGGAAAATGGCGCGATATTAATAGATTATGCACAGATTTTAACCTAAATTATCGCAGTGATCGACAAAATCCAATCAACGTAATACCGTGCCGATTTCAACTTTGTCGATAATAATCGCTCAACACTAATAAAACGAACTCCTCGAGTACACTTTACTATTACATAGGCGTAGTTTCCCTAACTA
The DNA here is from genome assembly GCA_025379985.1 of Phyllomedusa bahiana. NCBI lineage: Eukaryota > Metazoa > Chordata > Amphibia > Anura > Hylidae > Phyllomedusa > Phyllomedusa bahiana. The sequence goes on along the minus strand of JAODAL010016668.1, from coordinate 17,040 downwards.
AACCTTTAGGTCTAGTAACGTAAATTTGTTGTAGCAGACACTGGCCTCCTCCAGTATAAACGTCTCCAGCCCAAATAGTAGACTGGAGTTGTAGCCGACACCCAGTCAGATTACCTGCTTACCTTAAAAGGGCCAGGTAAATAGTGATGAGCGATTGTGGCAACTATCGTTATAGGATCGATAGTCGATATCGCAATTATCATGCCAATATCCGATAGCCGATAATAGATAATCGCCAATGACCATTAAAGCCTATGGGAGAGGAACAACACCTTCAGTCTACACCCAAACAGGGCTGGAGAAGCTGGAATTAACATCACATCAGGAAACTGGATCGTGCTACATCTTAGACAGACAATTACGGCAAACAAGAGGTTCACAGAAAAAAAGTCACAACACTATTCACTTTTCCTGTTCTGTACCACAGCATGACCATTAAACCATGCATGACCCACAATTAAAAAGTGACAAGAAGGCAGTATTATTTGAACATCATTTACATTGAAATAGACATTGATTATCACTGTCCTGGAACGCAGGGATGGGCACCCAAATCTGCATGACCCCAGATTAAAAGTGCCGTTAAAAAGGAGTCTTGTAACCACCAATTTAGTTTACTGGACTTTGACTATCCCTGTTCTGGACCCAATGCATGACCCTTAAATCTACATGACCCACAGATTAAAAAAGTGCCATTAAAAAGGAGTCAATAAGAGTATTAAAAAATGTTTATAGGGATTAATATGGCGAACTTCGCACCACTGACAACTAGGTGACATTCTACTATATAATAGGTATAAACCAATAAGTGACAAGATGAGCTCTATGCGCCAAACAGACGCATGGACTGCAATATGAGATATTTAAATGTTATATGGGATTAATATAAGCACATCTTCGCCACCACTGACAACAGGCGCATTTACTATAAAATATGTATAACACAATATGCGTACAACTGAGCTCTTTGCGGCAAACTAAGAAGCACGGACTTCAATAAAACTATTTAAAAGTTATAGGGATAAGTTTATGCCGTTTTGGGAAACTCTGATTTGCAATAGAAGTGGAAAAAACATGGACAATTTACCTCCTATCAGAGGTCTGCTGGCCAAAAAAGTGGTAAAAAAGAATGCTTTTTCAATTCAAGGTTACAGAACACACTGAGCTGCACAATAACTCCTTTCCTTTCAAAAGCCTCTCCTCCTGCCGCCCCCCCCCCTTCTCCCGGGACATGTGTGCCCGGGATGCTTTAGGAGATGGACCGCCCTCGTCGTCTGCCTCTGAAGACAGCATCCTCCTCTGGACTCAGTAAGATAACTGTCGGCTGCTGCGTATTGCAGCTGCGATCGCTGCAATCGCAGCTATGTGGTGAGGGTAGCTCGCGGGCCTGGTCGTAGTTGCGACCTCTGTGGCTACGCCACTGGTCTCACCTGTTCTGGTACATTGGGGCTTTGCAAATGTAACATGGCACACACCAAAATCTGCATTCCAAAAGTCAAATAGCGCGTCCTCCCTTATACGCTCTGTCATGTGCCCAAACAGCAGTTTATACCCACATATAGATCATTGACAAACTTGGAAGAAATTGCGTAGCAAATTTTGGGGTGCTTTTTTTTCCAGGATTCCTTGTAAAAATGAAACATTTTCAGCAAAAATTTCAAATTGTTGGAAAAAAAATCTTTTTTTTTCATTTTTATAGCCTAACACTAAAAAAAACTTGTAAAACACCTGTGGGGTCGATATACTTACTATACACCTGGATATTTTCCTTTAGGTTTGTAGTTTCCCAAATGGGGATGTTTTTAGGGGTGCTTATTAAATTTTAGCACCTTAGGGTGTAAACAAACTTCAAATGGTGCCTAAAAAAATTGTTATGAAAATGAGACCCCAGTGGAGGTATGGGATATGGGAGATCTCTAAAAATGAGAGAATAGGGGGAATCAATATTGAGTAGTATTTCCCTGTTATCATCTGTCTTGATCCAGTGAATAATAGATAAAAATGGCAAATCTGCAAATCTCCACTTTGCTTTAAATTCTGTGAAACATCTAATAGGTTAACATACTTCTAAACAATCGTTGTAAATATTTTGAAGGAGGTAGTTTATCTTCTTAGATAGTCATTTATGGGGTATCTTATATACAGGCACCTCAAAGCCACATCAGAGCTGGACTGGTCCCTGAAATAAAAAAAAAATATGTTGCAAATTTTCTTGAAAATGTGAAAAATTAGTACTGATTTTCTAAGCCCCCTATTGTTGTACAAAAATAAAAGGACATTTAAAAAAATTATGTCAACCTACAGTAGACATGGTTTATGCTAGTTATAAACAATTTTGTGTGGAATAAATATCTGTTTTGCACGCAGAAATTTTAAAATGGCAAATTTCTCACATTTTTCACAACATTTTGATATTTTTCACAAATAAACAAGGATTGTATGAACCAAAATGTATTACTAACTTAAAGCACAATGGGCCACATGTATGAAAACTGTCTAGGTTTAAAACTCACTTTGTTGCCCATAGCAACCAATCAGAGCACCACTCTCATTTCAAATAGTGCTCTGGAAAAATGAAAGGGGTGCTCTGATTGGTGGCTATGGACAACAAAGTGAGTTTTAGACCTAGACAGTTTTCATACATGTGGCCATTATTAGTCACAAGGGTAAAAACAGTCTCTGAATCACACGGATAGGTAATAATATCAAAAAGTTATTCCCAGATAAAGTGACACATGTCAGATTTCAAGAATTGGGCTCTGTTGGGAAGGTCAAAACTGGCTTTGGCGGTAAGAGGTTAAACACCAGAAAAAAAATTCTTGCAAAAAAGCTTAATGAAAAACATTTTAAATAATTTCATTTTTTACAAGAAAGTATGTCAAGGAGATCAAAAAAGCAAATTTTAGTACTAGAATTAAAGATAATTTTTTACCTCAGCCTTTTAATTTACTTGTTTTGATAGACATGATGATTACAGATCATGTTGTATAGGCTATTCTGATTGTCTAGATAAGGGCTGCATAACATAAGTCCCACTGCCTGCCAAAGGACTTCTTGTGGCCTGTAAATCGGACCACCAAGGGGTGGGGCTTGTGCGAACCTTGCCTTAGTATGGGTTTTCCTGTCTGGTTTGGGGACATTCCCAGATGGTACCTGGTCAGTCTGCTGGCATTCCCATTAATCCCTCATTTTAATGGAGAAATACAACAGCATGCTGAGTAATGTTATTGCAAATTAGTAAAAACAGCTTTCATTTTTACCATTGGGAGATGATTTATAGATTAAAAATCATCTTATTTCTCAACTTGCAATATAAATATATAGAGGAGTTGCTACGACAAATTAAATAAATCTTCTGTATCTTTTGAACAGGAAACAAGAGATAGGAATATAGCATGCACGGTTTTTGGCTATAAAAAAAATGGCAGGTTGAATTAAATATATTGTTGGTTTTACAGATGCAGAGTATTTTATTGGACTATATATCTTGCTCCTATTTGTTGGCACTTGCAGATATAAAACCGCATGTTTTTACTCTGAATGTATAAAACTTAAATGACTAGAAAATAAACAAGAAAATGTTCCATGTGGCTCTTTAGCAAAGGCTCCATCAATTTTACCTTTTACAATCAAAGGTAATTCAATTGTATAGTTACAAAAGATATTTAATATATTAGAACAAAATAGCTTTTATTTTAAACTTCAGCCTGCAAAAGGTCTCTGTCTTTTGATTTGTCAAAAGCAAACGCTTATGGGAAAAGAGCAGGTGGTGCTCACAGCGCACTCTATAGGATGTGTTTCTTCAGTTCACATGAAGGCTCGTCAGGACGGACTAGGCAATGTGAATGGGATTTAAGCAAACCAGTTACGTTCAACTACAGACAGCTCTTTTTGCCCCTCGTCATCAGTGTAAGATATTACTGTTTGGCTGGGTGAGACGGCAGAGTGGCTTTGAAAGGGGAAAAATCTCTCCTTGAGGAGAGGAACCAATAAATAGATTTTTGGGGAAAAATCTCTGCTTGAGGAGAGGAACCAATTAGAGATGGGCGAATTTCTCAAAAATTTGATTCGGTCACTTACGCCGGAATTTTCGACAAAAATTTGGTTTCGGACCGAATTACTTCGGCACGAATCGCCGTTTTAAAAAACAGCTATTTCCAGGCTGCACAGAGCCTGCAGGTGCTGTAGAACGTTGTGCCTTGCTTAAATTTGCAGAGGGAGACTTGGTTTGGTCTTATTTCATTGTTGTGTTTTAGTATTGACAGGCACATGACTGCCGCCGCTATTAGAATCGCTTCACATAAAATTCCTGGGCACTTAAGAGGGCAAAACTGACCAAAAAACTCAAAGCAGGGAATGTAGCCTGATAAAGTCATGCCAAAAAAGCTGGAAAAAAACAAGCTGAGAGCCTAGGTGGCAACATTAGTGACAGGAGTGTGGAGTTGACGGCGGCTGCACAGCAGCATAGGTCAGACAGTGGCACAATGACATCTGGAGGTGGCAAAAACAGGAGGAGGCCCAGAGTGGCACAATGACTGACGAGCAGAGGTCACGGCGGGCAGCAGCATGAAGGGTCAGCAGTGGCCACAATGACATTCTGGATGGTGGCAAACAGTAGCAGGCCACAGAGTGGCCACAATGTACACAGTGTGGAGGTCACAGGGTAAGCAGCAGCATGAACATGTTCAGGCTTAGTGGCAAATTCTCATTCTGGAAGGTGGCAAAAATGGAGTAGGCCACAGGGGGGGGGGGGGGGGGGGAGGTAGTGGCACAATGACAGAGAGTGGAGGCAAGGCAGCTAGCTGCATTGAGGTCTGACAGTGGCACAATGACCACAGTGTGGAGGTCATGGCAGCAGCCACAGCAGCAAGCATGAGGTCAGACAGTGGCACAATGACATTCTGGACGGTGGCAAAAACAGGAGGAGGCCACAGAGGTGGGACAATAAACAGTTTGTGGAGGTCACGTGGTAGCAGTAGCATGAGGTCAGGCGAGTGGCACAATCACATTCTGGAGGGTGGCAAAAACTGGGAGGTAGGGCAACAGAGTGGAACAAATGAACAGAGAGTGGAGGGGCACGGGCAGCAGCAGGGCATGGGTTCAGCTCGGATAGAGAGAGGTGTATAGAGAGACAGTGGCACAATGACACAGTGTGGAGGTCACGGCAGCAGCCACAGCAGCCATTTTAGGTCAGACAGTGGCACCATGACATTCTGGGAGGTGGCCAAAAAAGGAGTAGGCCACAGAATGGAACAATGGACAGAGATTTGAGGTGAGGCGGCGAGTGAGCATCAGCATGAGGTCTGGAGAGTGGCCAGTGAACACAGTGTGGATGTCTCGGCACCGCAACAGCTGCGAGCAGCATGAGGCTCATTGAGTGCACAATGACAGAGTGTTGAGAGGTGGGTGTTGGCAATACCAGTCCCTGGTAAGATGGTGGTAGGCAGATGGGGAAACTGTCAGCTGATGTGTGGATCAGGTGGGGTGGCGGGCATCAGAATAGTGGCCTGTGTCAGGTAGTTTGAACCAGACTTGACGCCTATGGCATTGGTGTGTGGAAATCCTTGCCGATCCCCCCCCACCCCCCCCCAAACCTGATTCATCTTGACAAAGGTTCAGTGTTCCACATTTCCCGTGGAACATGGCGGTTCTCCTTGGGGTGGTATCGATGGCCCCCAGCCGCACTGAACACCCGCTCTGATGCCAACACTACTGGCCGGGCAGGACAAGCTCTCCACTGAAACTCGCAAAGGTTGCCGGCCACACTTCCAGTTTGAGCTGCCAGTAGTCCAGAGGATCTTCTAACCTGGGGTGGCAGTGTGATTGTCCAAGTAGGCTACACCTGTTGGTTCAGGGGAACTGCTCCAGGTCCTGCTGCTGCTAGCGAACTAACGTCATCTCGTGGCAGGTGAAGGAAGCTGCTCATCAGTGACTCCAGGACTTAGGTTGCTGTGATGGAGACTGGTACTGCCTCTACCCCCCCACCTTCCCCCTGCAGACCGGGGCGAGTAGTACCGTTGAGCGCTGAGAAACCCCCGGTCTGACCTAGTCTGGGAGGGACGATGCAGCACATAGGCAGCGGCCAACTGACTACGGAGGATTGTCCCTATAGTATTTAAAGTTTGTCCTCCATCTCAAATAGCTCGGGAAAAAGGCTACCAATTTGGACTTGGTAGCGAGGGTCCAAAAGGGTGGAGAGCAGAAGTATCCCTCTGCCGGATGGTGATATTCGGGCTGTCATAGCAGGCAAATTAGCATGTCTGAGGGCCATCTGCCACAAGTGACTACGAGGGGCTCCCTGCATCCATCTCCACTGTATACTGCCACGGTGCTTGAGGGTCTATTTCTGCCTCGTCTTTCCTTATCCTCCATCTACTCCTCCAGCTGCTCCTGTCCTCCTCTCTTGTCACCTGGGTAGTAATTCAACTCATTTTCACCAGACAATGGCTTCTGCTCCAATGTCCTCCTCTCCTCCATTTCAGTCCCAGTGGACTCATGTAGCCGAAAGCAAGATGTAGTCGCCCACTCTCAGGTTCCCTGCCCAGACAGATTTTTCAGCATCTGTTCCAGGATATGAAGCAGTGGAATGACGTTATTCATCCCGTAGTCCTGGCGACTGACAAATAATGTGGCCTCCTCGAAACATTGCATATCAGAGTGTGTTGGGGGAGGCCGTTCTGCCGCTGCAACTCGAGGAGGGTGTTAACTCGGATTTGTACGAATGGATAAAGTGCATGAACAGTTTCCTGGCCATTTTCCAGAATCTTCTGAGATCGGTGGAAGACTTCAGGAACCTTTTCACAACCAGATTGAACACGTGCGCCATGCAGGGTGTATGGACCATCCCTCCTCGGTGCAGCGCGGACACCATGTTCCTCCCATTGTCCGGCACCAAGGGTCCGGTTTGCAGTTGGCGCGGAGAAAGCCACACATCGATTCTTGCTACATGACGCGGAGCAGTTCCTCCCCTGTGTGACTTCGTTCGCCGAGGCAAGCCAGGTGTAGAACTGCGTGACAACGCTGTACCCTACACATGTGGTATGATGGAGCAGTACTTGTGGAGGCTGAGATGGTGGTGGTGGTGGAGGAGGAGGAGGCGGACATTGGCGCAGGAGCCACAGTTTGACAACGTGGATGAGAAATTATGGGGTGCCGATGGCTGCCATAACAACCCAGAAGCCTAAGTTGGGCTTCTCTGTTGTCTGTGACGTCACAATGTCTGGTGGTACATGGCCTGGCATGGTGATTGACAGGTACATAGTCCAAAGTAAATGAGTAAAACAAAACACACACAAAATAAAGTAAAACATGCATTTTGTTCTTTTTTCCATTATGTATGTACCAATTATCCCCCTTAAAAAAAAAAAAAAAATATATATATATATATATATATATATATATATATATATATATATATATATATATATATATATATATATATATATATATATATATATATATTATGTAAGCAACCAGCAGGAAAGATAGTGGATGGAAGATATGTGCCGGGTAGGATGCTACAAATAGTAGGGAAGTTCCAGGGAAGCCAGTCCAGTGGTACATCCCGGCCTTTTCAAAAGTCTGAAGGACAGCAGGAGAACTGCATTAGTGGGGCCCACCAAGGAACCGGACCTTGGTGGGGGAAAAACAGTAGTATAGTTAAGTAACCATAGGTTACTGAGATGTTTAGGTATTTTAGTATAGCTGCTGTGCAGCTTTATTGGACTGTTTTTCTGAACGGCTGTAGCGTGGGTGGGAGGCCGTTCACCCCTCCGGTCCAGGCTTTACCGGTATCCCTAGGCCTTTATAGCCTGTGCAGGAAGAGACCAGGTGAGAGAGTCAACCTGGGGCTGTTTGTTTTGCTGTTTTACACAATCTGTATACAGATTGCAGCAATGTAGCGGGCAACAGCGCGCTCCATCCCGCGGGCCGTGGGTGCACCTGTGCCCTCTCCCCAGGGTGCCCGCCGGGGACGGGTAGCGCTGCTGGCAGCGGGACGAGCCGTGGGCGCACTCGCCCTCTGTACTCACCACTCCACGTTCCTGTTCTGTCCGTGTCCTATGCCGGCCGGGGCACCGGGCCAGCACGCCGGTAATTGGCTAATTGTCGGGTGCTGCCACTATATATTGGTTCGGCCCACGGTGCTTCCCTGCTGGATCTATGTTGCCTCGTGCCCTAGAAAAAGCGTTCTTTAAGTGTGTTCTTGCCTTGCCGTGTACCAGACCTCTTGCTACGTTTCTCGACTCCGAACCTCTGCCGCCTGCCCTGACCTTCCTGCCTGCCCTACGACTACAATTCTTGTCTCACGATTCTGTACCCCGCTGCACCTCGGCCGCCACCGCAAGCCCACTGCTTTGAGGCAGGCTCTGGTGAAAACCGGGACCTACTTAGACCCTGCTCCCTGGCGCGGTTGTTGCCATCGCTTGCGGTGGTCCAGTGGATCCACTACCCAGACGTTACAGTTAGATCCAGCCATGGATCCCACCAAGGTGCCCCTGCCAAGTCTTGCGGATCTTACGACCACTTTTGCCTAGCAGTCGCAGCACATAGCGCAACAGGCACAGCAATTGGGCCAGCTGTCCGCCATAATGCAACAAAACTTGGCATCCCTGCAACAGCAACCGTCTTCTTCACCGGTGATTCCATCACCTCTGGCCCTCCCGCTGGCATCCATAAGCCCGAAGCTTCACCTACCATTGCCCACCAAGTTCGACGAGGACCCGAAGCTTTGCAGAGGTTTTATTACTCAGTGCTCCATGCACGTGGAGCTGATCGCTGACCAGTTCCCCACGGAAAGGTCAAGAGTGGCGTTTGTGGTGAGCCTGCTATCCGGGAAGGCCCTGGCTTGGGCGACACCACTTTGGGACCAGAACAACCCTGTGACAGCGGACCTACATGCCTTCCTCTCTGAATTCCGCATCGTTTTCGAGGAGCCAGCGCGTGCGTCTTCTGCCAAGACAGCGCTCCTGAACCTTCGTCAGGGGGACTCCACCGTAGGTGACTATGCTGTCCAGTTCCGCACCCTAGCATCTGAGCTGTCCTGGAACGCCGCCGCCCTCTGCGCCACATTCAAGAAAGGTCTGTCCTGCAGGGTGAAGGACGCACTTGCTGCCAGAGATCTTCCGTCATCCCTGGGCGAACTCATCGACCTGGCCACTCGCATAGACGTTCGTTTCACGGAAAGACAGGAGGAGCTTCGCCAGGAACGTGACTCAGCACGACCTCGCCGACTGCCTCGTCTGGCCCCTGTTTTCCAGAGATCTCCACTGCTATTTCCGCAGGTCTCCAACGAGGAACCCATGCAGGTGGACCGGGCCCACTTGTCGGATGAAGAGCTGTCCCGCCGCAGGGTGGAGAATCTTTGCTTCTACTGCGCCAGTCCGGACCATTTCCGCAGAGGCTGTCCGCAGCGTCCCCAGCGCTCGGGAAACACTCGCACCTAGGTGCCGTAGGAAAGGTGTCCCTAGGTGCTAATTCTCCCTCTCCATGATTGATGTTGCCAGTGGAGGTAACGACTCCAGGTCCCTGCCTTCCTGGACTCCGGCTCTGCCGGGAACTTCATTCATGCTTCCTTGGTGTCCCGTTACCGCCTGCCAGTGATCCATCTGGGGAAGCCCCTGCTTATCTCTTCTGTCAGTGGGGAGCTTCTGAGCGACTCCATTCAATTCATTACCCGGGCAGTGTCCCTCCATGTAGGGGTCTTGCACAAGGAGAAAATCTCGTTTCCCGTTCTGCCTCGTGCTTCCTCGGCGCTCCTGTTGGGGCTACCTTGGGTGCAACGTCACGCCCCTACGCTTGATTGGAAGACAGGCAAGGTCCTGCATTGGGGATTGGCGTGCCAGGACCTCTACTTGGTGGCACCACGCCCGGTGCCCAACTCTTCTCCACAGTCATCCTTTAAGTCTCTGCCAGGCCTGCCAGCAGAGTACCAGGACTTTGGGGGCGTATTCTCGGAGAAACAGGCTGAGACGCTGCCACCCCATTGGCCGTATGACTGCCCGATTGACCTCCTCCCCGGTACCAGCCCTCCGCAGAGAAGGGTCTACCCGCTGTCCGTACCTGAGACTCAGGCCATGTCGGCTTATATTCAGGAGAACCTACAGAAAGGTTTTGTTCGTAAATCCTCCTCTCCAGCTGGTGCCGGGTTCTTCTTTGTACAGAAGAAAGATGGCTCACTTCATCCGTGTATAGATTACAGAGGGCTAAAAAAAATCACAGTGAAGAATCGCTATCCCCTACCACTGATCTCTGAGCTCTTCGATCGACTCCGGGGAGCGAAGGCGTTTTCTAAATTGGACCTATGATAGGGCCTACAACCTCATCAGAATTAGAGAGGGCGAGGACGAGTGGAAAATGGCATTTAATACTCGTGATGGGCATTTCGAATACCTTGTGATGCCCTTTGGGCTGTGCAACGCTCCAGCTGTATTTCAGGAATTTATTAATGACGTCTTCAGGGATCTGCTTTACACCTGCGTCATAGTATATCTGGACGATATCCTAATTTTTTCTCCAGACATTCAGTCTCATTGGGTATAGGTGCGCCAGGTTCTACGATGTCTGCGTAACAACCGACTGTATGCCAAGCTGGAGAAGTGTCGGTTCCACCAGGCCAGCCTTCCAATCCTTGGGTATATAGTCTCCGATCGGGGTCTACAGATGGACCCAGCTAAACTCTCTGCGATCCAGCCACGACCTGTTGGCCTTCGGGCGATACAACGCTTCCTGGGGTTCGACAATTACTACCGGCAATTAATTTCCCATTTCTCCACACTGGTGGCTCCCATCGTGGCTCTCACGAGGAAAAACGCAAACCCGAAATGTTGGCCTCCGGCAGCTGAAGAAGCATTCTCCGAACTGAAGTCTGCTTTTTCCTCCGCACCTATCTTGGTCCGCCCTGACCCTTCTGCCTAGAGGTGGATGCCTTGTCCGTGGGAGCGTGGGCGGTCCTTACTCAGAAGGGCCCCAAAGGCAAGACACTCACATGCGGTTTCTTTTCTAAGACCACCTCACCGGCGGAACATATTTATCCAGGGGGGGGGGGGGGGGGGGGGGGAAATGGGAACTTTTTGGCCTAAAACGGCTCGGGATAATGGCGCATCTACGGAGGGGCTCGACTCCCATTTAAACGTCTTCACGGACCAAAGAAACCCCAGTCCTCCAGAGGGCCCAACATTTAAATCCTCGCCAGGGCCAGGTTTCCCCCCCTTTTTTTTTCCCCCCCGTTTTACTTCAAATCCACTTCCGTCCGCCTAAAAAAAATGTCAAGGGGGACGCCCTCTCCCGTCTTTCTGACATTCCCGGGAGAAGAACCTGTACTCAGCACATCATTTCCCCTAAACCTGGTCCACGTGGTCCCCTCAGACTTCAAGTGCCCCCCCGGCAAAACCAACGTACGTCCACATCAGGGGGGAAAATTTTTGGGAATGGGGGCAATTTTTCCTCTGGCTGACACCCTGGCATACGGAAGTCTTACACCTTACTCAGGGCACACTGGGGGGTCAACTCTCCCAGGACGTAAAGGGATTTCGTTCTCCCTGTCCCACGTGTGCTCGAAACAAGGTCCCACCCATAGGCCCGGGTCTCTTAGTCCCTCAAAACCCTTTCCCGAGTCCCCATGGACAAAAATTGGCATGGATTTCATCACAGCCCTTCCTTCTTTTTCGGGGAATTTCCCTTCATCTGGGGGTCACGGACCGTTTCTCGAAGATGTCCCACTCGTGCCCCTTCCTGGTCTTCCTTCAGCTCTCAATTGGCAGTCATTTCTTCCATCACATTTTTCGTCCACAGGGGTTTACCCTCGCACTCTCTCCGATCGGGGCCCCAATTTTTACCCTGGTTCTCGCTTGCAATAAAGTTGGACTTCTCTTCGCCATCACCCCAGACGAAGGACAAGTGGAGAGAGTAGATCAGATCTTGGGGAATACCTCATCATTTTGTATCCGCGACAGACAAGGGTCCGAGCTACTTCCAGGGCCGATTTTCTCCTAAAACCTCGGGTCTCTGTGCTACTGGTGTTTTTTCCATTTTTTTGTGGTCAAAGGCTTCCCCCCTCCCCTCCCCTTGGCAGGCTTTCCGAGGTTCCCGCTGTACAACCAATTTTGGGATATCAAGGCCTTTGGGGGGGACCCCACATGCCTTACTCCAGACTTCGGCCCATGAAACCCAGGCGACAAAAAAGGGGACCTTCCCTACGTTCCTCCCCGGGGCAAGGTTTCTTTCTTCCAGATACTAGCCTCAAATCCCCCGCTATAAAATTGGGCCCGCGGTTTTTTGGGGGCCCTTCAGAGTACGAACCCGGGGTCCTACAAGCCTGCCTACCCCCCTCTCTCCGGATTCCGAACCCTTCCACGTCCTCCCTCCAAAAACCCCTGGCTTGAAAACCGGGTTTTCTCAGAGGATGCGTCCCGTCTCCTGTGGGAGAGTCCCTTTTGATGTGTTTGAATAAAGGACATCTGGTCATGAAGACCGTCAGAGGTAAGCGGTTCTTTCTTGTCGATTGGGAAAAACTTCGGTCCCAAGGGAGATCCGGGGAACCGGAACTAACATTTTGAACCAAGTCTTATTCACAGGTTCCTTCACCTAAGAAAAGGAGACCTAAGGGGGGGTACTGTACCGCAATGCTGCCCTTTGGGCCCACGGGCCACCCGGCCCTCTCCCCAGGGGGCCCGCCGGGGATGGGTTTGCGCCGCGGGCCCCGGGACGACCCGGGCCACTTGCCCCCGACTCACCACTCCACGTTCCTGTTCCGTCCGCGTCCTCGCCGGCCCCAAACGAGCCGTTTTTGAAATTTCAAGAGCCCGCGCCCGTAATTGGCTAATTGCGGGTGCGCCCCATATATTGGGTTTCCCCCGCCGCAATTTCCCTCCCCCCTTTTCGGCGGGGTCTGGTAAAACCGGAACTACTTAGATCCGCTCCCTGGGGGCCCGGTTGTTGCCATGCTTGCGGGGTCCCCTGGTCCACTTTCCAGCCGTTACAAGCAAAGCATAATCCATAAACATTGTTTTACACTATAAAAACTATTTTTATGTACTACCTTAAAAAACTACATATAATATCGTATCAACCCACGAATTATAACTAAAATGTCATTTATACTCCACAGTGAGCATTGTCAAAAATACAAATAAAAAGACCACCAGGATTGTTATATTTTCTTTATCCTGCCTCCCAAAAATGGAATAATAAAAAGTAATGTTTCCTCCAAAATGATACGAATAAAAACATCAAATTATTCTACAGAAAATAAAACCTCTGTAAAGTTATGTCTCTCAGAAAGATTATGCAAAAAACATGCTTACCTTTTTTTTTTTTTTTTTAAAAATTAGTTTTATTATGTAAAATCAATAAAATATAAAAACAATGTTTAAATTTGAGTAAAGTTAACATGTCATTCATGCGGCATGGTGAGCGCTATAAAAAATTTAAATTAAAACACTACCAGGATTGTTGTATTCTGCCTCTTCATACCCTCGATAAAAAGTGATTTAAGAGACATATAAACCCCAAAATGGTACCAACAAAACATTTATTTATCTCGCAAAAAAATTATTCTTTATACAGCTCCATATATGGAAAAATAAAGTTGTGACTCTCAGAATATGCAGAATATACATTTAAAAAAAAAAAAAAAAAAAAACCCGGTGAGTGTTTATCGTTTTTGCATATTTATTTTTTTCAAAAGCATTTATATTGTGTAAAAGTAGAAAACATAAAAAACTGTATAAAAAAACTGGTTTTTTTTTTACATTTTCATGACCCAAATATAAAAAAAAAAAATGAAACAATACAATTTCGTGAGGGGTGTTGTAGAAACAAGTGGGATAATATCTGGAAGGTTTCACCTATACAGTTATCTAAGGGGCTGTGCAAATGTGACATAGCACTCACCAAAATCTTGTATACCCTGCCATGCACCAAAACAGCAGTTTATAACCATATTTAGGGTTTTACCATACTTGGAAGAAATTGCATAACAATTTTTGGGGTGTAAATTTCTAATATTCACAGCCCAACGATAAAAGTCTGTGAAACACCTATGGGGTCCATTTACTCACGACACCCCTGTATACACTCCTTAAAGAGTGAAGTTTCCATAACCAAGTCTTTACAGGGTGTTCATTAAGTTTTAGCACCTTAGGGTGTCAGCAAACCTGAAATGGTGGCTAAAAAGTATTCTGTTCTGAAGCCTATGGTTGAGCCAAATATCACACAAGGGCAACATATGGGATTTTTCTAAAAACAGCAGAATTGGGTAAACAATATTGAGTTGCTGTCACGAATTGCTACTCTGCTGCGGGCACAGCCGTGGCGTCTTCCTGCCCTGGTCCCGCCGCGCTCCTGTGCTTCCGCGTGCCTCTGCTGGCCGTGGTGCGTGCTCCCACCACTAGGGCGTACGCGTGCCAGCTTCTCCTGATTTAAAGGGCCAGCGCGCCGGCAAAATTTGGTTTTTTGCCGGCCGCTGACCCTATTCAAAGGAACTACTTCCGCTGAGTCCCTGCTGGATCCTTGTTGTTCCCCAGCTCCTTGCTAGCACGTCCTGCTACGTACCTAGCCCGTGTCAGTGCTATTCTTCCCATCCGTCTACGACTACTGCCTTCCCGTTTGCCTGTACCTGTCCGCACCTCAGCTGCAGCCACAAGTCGACCACGTCAGGGGTAGCGACCTAGTGGAAACCCGCCGCAGCAAGACCATCCCGCTTTGCGTCGGGCTCTGGTGAAGACCGGGTCCCACTTAGAGTCCGCTCACTGGCGTGGCTCTCACCATCGCTTGCGGCGGTCCAGTGGATCCACAAGTCCAGTGTTAGAGTTGCATTTCTCTACATCTACTACGTTCCTGTAAAAATGGATTACAATTACAAACTAATAAAGGGAATGGAGCATCTTAGTTATGTGGAAAGGTTAAAAGAATTGAACCTATTTAGTCTTGAGAAAAGACGGCTACTCAGAGATGTGATAAATCTATATTAGTATATGAATGGCCTCTACAAAAAGTATTGTGAAAAGCTATGCCATATAAAACCCCCTCTGAAAACAAGGGGACATTCCCTCCCTCTGGAGAAAAAAAGATTTAATATCCAGAGGACAAAAGCCTTCTTTACTATGAGAAGAGTGAATCTGTAGAATAACCAAACCAGGATCTGGTCACAGAAAGGACAGTTGAGGGCTTCAAGAAAGGCTAAATAACATTAATACTTATGTAGTCGTATAAAACGTCTAAATTCAGTCTGACGGAGATTATGGGATCATAAATAAAATATACCTTTAGGGCAGATTGGTTCTTGTCTTATGGGGTTCAAAGCCAGCTTAAAAATTTCCTCTACCCCTCCCCTCATCCACATCTTCCCTACCCTTGGTTGACCTTCATGGATGTTTGTCTTTTTTTCAACTATATTACCTATGAAACCAGTGTCAGAGTGCCCAAAGGATGAGAAGAAGATCCTTCGGTGAGCCCCAGGTCCAACATAGTAGGTCCCGCCTGTAATGCTAATAGGTTATTTGGCCATCAAGAATCCATATTGTTTGGATCCCTTTAAGACAGCTTGGTTTAACTCATATAATAAAGTAACTTTCTTAGTGCCTGCAAGAGTTAGTAAAAACAAATATCTGTTTAATGTATTCTTATCGCATAGTTTTTGGTGAGAAGAGTGTTCCCACCAGGAGTCTTCATCACCTGGTCCCCATTATCGCCTAGTTTTCTTTTTATTTCACAGTTTCGGTATCTATGTTGCCAGGAGTTTTCTGGTGTTTCTCATCCAATGATGGCTTTGTCTGGTGTAAGGTGACCTCTCGAGAACTGGCAAGAACCAGGAGAAGAAAAGTGGGAAACAGATGTTATCTCAGAGAATAATAAGTCTGTTCTTTATTTTCAGTATCCAATCCAAACTTGGAGACGGTGGTTGATCGGTATTGCAGGCATGGTCCTTTTGGTTTCTGTTGTTGCCCAATCCTTGCATCAACAAAGAGAAGAAGTGCCAGACAAGGAGAATATGGCATTATGGAAAATTAAACAGAATCTATGGATTTATTTGGCACAATTGATGAACATTTATGTATGACAAAAACTGTTACTGATATACTAGAGACTTGCATGGTAGCTGTACCAAACCCCCCCTTGCAACTATAACAAAATTTATAGGGGGGTCGTCCAAGATAAGGAGATCGAAACGGAGATTGACCCAGAATTATACATACCATTCATATATGCTTGTATAAACTTCTGGGGAGGATTTCCTTTCTGAAGATAGATAATAACTCAAAATATTGCATCCCTGAATTATCTATCAAATGATTTTTAATTCAAATAAATAGGGAAATGTCACAAAAAAAAATAGTTGAAAAAAAAAGGGGGCATAATAAATTTATATATGGATTTTTAATGGTCAAGGGGGGATTGTAGTGCCAAGATATTAAATTTACCATCCAGAGTCCATATTGACAGTCATAAAATCAGGTTATTCCTTAGCTTTAGGGTCCCCCTCATAGGGTGTGTATGCTGCAAAGGACTGTAGGAGATCACTTGTCTGGGAGTTAGATCAAAAAATACTACCAGCAGAGCCTTTGAAGATACATTATTTGATAAATAAAGTTACCGCAAAGCTATTTTAAAAAAAATAGAGCAGCTAAATTTTTTTGTTATAATTTTATGATTTTTTTTTTAAATTGTAAGATCACAGCCGGGATCTGTAGTCCCCAAAAGAACAGTTAAAAGGGAAAGGGGGGTTATTGGTTTTTTTGGGTTTTTTCTTGGTTACCTGACGCCTTTTTTTGCGCTATAGTTTTTGGGGGTAATTTTTGCTATAATTTGTGTGTGTATCACCTTCTGCTGTTCATACAAAGTATCCCCTCCCTTTTGGCAATGTTTCGTTTACTACTACTGCTACTTTCCCCGGGGTATCAACATATATAGGTGAAATAAGGATTTTGGAGACCAAGGGGGAATGTAATGCTAATAGGTTATTTGGCCATCAAGAATCCATATTGTTTGGATCCCTTTAAACAGCTTTGGTTTAACTCATATAATAAAAAAACTTTCTTATTG